>JAARMF010001380.1:18930-37267 GCA_022844705.1 Toxascaris leonina | reverse complement strand
ACATAAACGAATATATTTTTCATAATGCTTTATTGATTAAAGTCATCCATGGTCGAATATCGAGTAAACGAATGCATCGAAAAAATACTTAAATTTGGAAATATTTGATAATTGATTAGAAAAATCGTTTGGAAAAATAAAATCTCAATAAAGTGAAAAGTAAAGATGTTATAATTGATATAACAATTGCTAATAATCTTTAGAAAGAGAATAAATTTATGAAGGAAAAGTGTGGATAGTCGATTGGTTATGTCTTGAAACATTTGTTCGAAAATAGCCGATGGATGAGGTGATGCAGCTCACAGGTTAATTTATGATCGCAGTTTCGATTGAGCCATATCGAATTGTAAAGTTTCTTTAGCTAATAATATCGGTCAAATACCTTGGTCCATCTAGACGGTTCAAACCATAAAGGATTTATGCCGAATATTAAAATCACATGGAATTATATTCACCATATAAATATTAAATATAACTCTTCAAATATTAAGAGTGTTGATGGAAATAATGAGAATAGTGGAGCGAAACCCAAAATTCCTGAGCTAATTCTGGCAAAGGTGAAAACTATTGCTCCATTTTCCGAATCTTGCACGATCTTTTTTCTCAATAAAGGTGGCAGATTTTTAGTCGAGAATAGGTAATACCTAGAGTTAGGCATAAAGAAGCATATTGAGATAGGAGAACAAATAGGGAACACCGGTTTCTGATGAGCGATGAGCGTTGAATTATTTTTGCGAGAATTGAACGGCATCTTCAAGTGCATGTGAGAGAAATTGTTTACCCGTGGCTCATTGACCATAGCATGGAATTGCGGAAACCGCCACCATGAGCTACGAAAAAGGCGAGAATCGTGAAACTACCACAAGTGTGTAAGATTTCGTAGCCCTTTAGCCTACACAGTGGAGGATTTTGTGAGTCTATTATCAACAGAGTGGAAACGGCGAATGAAATCTTACACTTGTTTCTTATCTCGTTATTTCCTCAAACAAAGTAAAACATCGCCAAAACAAGCAGGAAATCAGAAAGAATAAAATACATAGGTAATAAGCTCAAAAGCAAATATCAGTTGAGGAATAACTGAAATGCTCTCAAATATTAATGACTACAAAAGCATTTAGCATTGATGCGAAATCAATCGCACTTCCATCCTATCATTGAGGCTGTCAACGAAAGCAACAAAGCAATTACAACATAAATTCAAAGTTAACACATGCAGAAACAATTGCAATCTTTCAACTCATAGTACATAATATTAATCAAAATACATAAGAACGATATTGAATAGAACATAGCATCGTAGTAGTGATAAAAATTTTTCAAGCATTATATGTGATACAATTCAGTTCGGCGATATATAAGAGATTTTAAGGCGAAAGTGTGCAAATTGTTTTCGCCATAACTTTTCGATGGCGTTATTTCCGGTGAAAACTTTCTATAAGTTTCCCAACATCTCTAATTTTGATTTCAAAAACGACACCCAATCTGAACAATTACATCAAAGATGAAGATGACAACAGATAATAAAGACCTTATCATAGTATTTGATATCACCATTATCATCATCGTTTTCCTCGCTCGCTTCAGAATTCACACATGGTCGACGAACCCACATTGTCTCCCTCATCTTGATCTATGTATAGCGCTTTCTGGAGTTGAAGCTCGAGCTTTTTCGTACTGCAAATGGGTAGATATTGCATTTGATACGATAGACAAATGTCTCGGTCGATGCGTCGCTTCGTCTGAAACGAAGCACCAGAGTGGCCATAAGCCAGATGTCTTTGCCGAACGCTCGGTGCCACGAGGAGGAGTCGGATGGATTTTGTCCGGATTTACGCAAACATCTCGGATTTTACGTGGAGCATAATATTCAATATAACTATAGAAAATTGACCACAGAATATAACTAGCCATATTAATTGCTCCAATTATTATGAAGATCGCAATGTGCTTTTCAATGGAAAAAAAATCGGCAATGGGCATCAAGGAACTGGGAACTGAGAAACTGATGTTTCAAATGTTTCGAGGAACTGAAATTATAGCTGAAAATATAGAATTTTCTTAAGAGGGCACTTTTACCTCATATCATCATAAAGCAATCAATATTCTTCATTGTCAATATTCAACAATTGATTATGGCAACTTCGATCCCACTAGAACTCTCTCAAATCTTCGTTGATCGACCTGTAAAAAAGTAAAATTATCACTAAAAAAAAGCTTGCGCATATCAATGAGCCCATCAATGACGTCATCTACATGTAATAGAGATAAGTGCGATTCAGTAGATAATTTTTTAACGATTTCATACGACTACGAATCGATTCAATCATATTAACTCAAGAGATTGCAGAATTGAGAAAATAACGAGTCCAGTCTATGAGCTTCNAAACAACGAGTCCAGTCTATGAGCTTTCTCAATGAGTTGTTACCGGTCAGCTTAAATAAAAAATTATCAATGCTTATGATCGACCTACCCTATTTCGTGGCCTAAAACAACGATCCTGATTCATAAGCTCAGGTAATGAAGCTAGATCTTGATTTATGAGTTTAGGTAGTGATACAATGGCTTACAACGTTAGCTATCACAAAATTCTCCTCTCCAATCATGTCTTTCAATTGATGCTTCGATCTTTGAACCTCAAATAAGCAAAATAAATTTCTCGAAGCTCACAGGCAATATAAAATAGGATGGCAAATGTGATATCGACAATAGCAGCTAAACTTAAAGAAGCAGATAAGTGAGTAACAATTCGAATAAAGACCGAAAAGAAAAGAATGCAAAACTTATCTGCAATGAGTGGAACGAAAAGACGGAAATATTAGCTGCGAGAATAAAGCAAAAGGCAAATAGTTATACTCTAGGCAACGATAAAACAATAATGCTTTACTTCCGGTCACCACAAACTGGTGGCATATCTTTTCACATATTTGGATAATGAATTTTTGTTTGTGCAGCCGCAACACTAAATACGTTCTTATATGTACGAGAGATCGCTTTAGTTCGGATGGGTATCACTAAAGTGCTCTTATTAACATGTCAAAGTCTAAGAATATTGCCAGCGTGCAAAAAAAGAGTCCTCATGTAGGAAGTCACTTAAAGAGGACCATGATGTCGAATCTAGTTCAACGAAGGATCATCTCATAGATTTCCCACTTGCATCGCACAACCACAACTTCCTCTGTATCGTGCTAGAGCCATGGATTTTTCCCTCTCCGCGACCGAAACTCGAGATTCTTTTTCTCCTCAAACCGATTTCCCGCTACATTCATCCCCATACCCAGTGAAAACGGAGCCCATAGGCCTACGGACTTGTTACAGAATCATGGACTTCTGTCTTGAGTGGTTAGAGGCTATGAATTGCGTATTAAAGTTCACGCAGCTTCGCACGTTATTTTGAAAGCTTGTTAAATAGTCGCCTGTCACAAGTTTCACATTAAATGCTTACAGAGTAAGTATGAAATATATCGTTCGTATCCTAAGCCAACTTCGATAAAAGCAAAAGAATTTCGGGAAAAAAAGAAACAGAAAAAGAAAAGCACAGCTGCCATCTGATTAAATATGCCACAAACCGGTCAACAATCTTTAAGGCAATTGTTTTTTCGATCAATTGAAACGTCTTTTGACATCGCTTTAAACGCTAAGATTCTTTTTGTGTATCAGCTAAAATGAAATGCCTGAAACTTCCTTAGATTTTATATGAAATAAAGCAATATTGCGCAGACTATTGAAAAAAATATTTCTATGGAAAACGCTTCAAAAAGAATCTCTTGCAAGTCAGCCAACTAATACAATCACCGAATTGTGATCATATATTCTATCTAATGCTCATAAATAACACCAAGCCCAGTGGGTTCATCCATGGACTATGGAGGCTATACCAGAGTAGGAGCATGTATTACCGAAAATCAACCATTGAAATTAATTCATTTGATGATAGAGCAAAGTGGTAAATTGTATGGGAATTTTCAGCACAACATAAGCTCTATTTCTTCGCATATTTGAATATATATACTATTTAGCAGATAGTTTCATTAGTAACAGAAGCATACAATTGAGTGAACTTACTTTAACAGCGAGCGTGCTATCATATCAAACCAGTTCAGCTGTGATCATCCGCCATCAATGTGAATCATCGATGCCATCATCGGGCCTCTACATTGAGCTTTTATCTTATCACCAAAAAATATGTTGATTTTCATGCAAAACTGTCTGTGCCTGAAGATATTCTATAATCGTGATATTTTTCTCCAATTTCGTTCGCTGAAAAGATGGCGCAAAACTTCTTCCATGCTTGCGTAAATTTGTCCCATTAATGACGAAACTCCTTCGCCATAATTGCAGAAAAAATATTTTTGCTGATTTTTTTTTCTGCCAAAAATCAGTAATTAATTTTTCACGACGTCTCCTCTTTTGCATACATTTCTAAGAACTGCTTATTTAGAAAACGTTTTTTTCTGAAAATTTTCTTAATCAGTTCAAATCTACATATATTCATTGAACTTTCTTTGATTTCTTCACTAATCAAACAATTTTTATTTATATAATTCTTCCTTTATTATTCATACCATTTTCTTGAGGGGGTTATTCTTTCAAATCCCACCATTCATACCAATGATTATCTTCATCGTATACTATCCTATTCGATAGTCATTTTGCATTTAACTCATAGAATCAAGAACTAATCGAATGAATATTTTCCTTGGTGAACAGCGCTTGATCGCATAATAGCGTATTCATTTTTTTCTACTACTGTAAATGCTTCAGGATATGTTTTCATTCTTTTAATTTTGTTCCGTTGCTATGACGATAAGCTAGTCTTAAAAAATATCCTCGCTTAAAAAATGCTTCTTAGCGTGAAATTATGATCGCCAACTAGTCGAAAAAAGGTTTAAAAAATCAATAAAAGTGCACCTATCTATGCAATGACGTTATTGTTATAATCATACATGCAGGAGATTTTTGATTCATTTAATATTTGTTGGTTTCTTTTTGTACTCTATTCAAGAGTTCGGAAATCAAAACTTTTTTATAGCATCGGAAAAATGAATTTTTCCTTCTCAAAGTTCCTCCTCAATATTTTCGCTCATCTTTAAAATTTCCTCACCAAAGTTTTCTTTCCACCCTCAATGCTTCTTTCTATAATTGTCGTTCCTCTCTCGAATATGCTCTTCAAAGTCTCTTCATTCCTCTCTTCATATATCGGCTCGAAGTTCTTATTCCTCTTCCCGGGTTCCGTGCCATCGAATTTTCTCAATAAATGAGGTCTTCAGCTAATTGCACAATTCGCTCGCTTCATTGTTTAACAAATTAACATTTAGAATCCATTCTTCTGATTACTAACGTCAAAGACAATTGAATCCTAACAATTCATAGACTAAAATTCAGCGATACGGTAATCATCAGCGCTTTTCTTTGTATAAGAATGATATTCGTCGGAAATAATGAAAGCTCCACATTTAACTGCATCACTTCAACTCATGATGCAATCGTCCAGGAAATGCGTACAATATAATCTCAACGAGTGTAAATACGTCTATGAGAGGATTATACGATATATAACTTCTTAGGAAAAAAAGATCATTCGAATTGAAATACTCGACGAATAATGAGATACGCTTGAGATAAGCTTACATATAGAGATTAAAATGCTAACATTCTTTGAGCCCCCTTTGCACTCTGATCGATCATTGATCAGCTGCACTAACGGTTTGAAAAAACCAATGAAATAACTCTTTTTTATATTAATCATTGAGAGAATTTCAGTTCCATCTGACAAACTGCAATGCAAAATCGAATCTCAAATGCTATTGCTTATTCGAATTTAAATTGAAACTACCGCAAATTAGATAAATTGAAGCTACCGGAATATATATATATACATATATATATATCCCGGAATATATATATATATATATATATATATATATATATATATATTCCGGCATTGGATTCTTGTAGTAAATCCAATGTAATCACATTAATTTATTACACGCATAAATCCATTCGAAAATTTCTTTGCATTTTATAAATTTTATACTTCTTCTTTCCGCATTTCTTCAGCCAATTAACAGAAGATTTGAACGAATACGATCTATGAATAATTTCGTCTGCGATTATTTGACGATAGATTTAACACACGAAAAAAAATTCGCTCAAGGTGCAATTGATACATATAGTGTTCGGAGCCTTCTTGTTCATTTTTCTCTTTTGCTTCTTTTTTCTTCTCATTTCTTCTTTCATTGCCTATCTCTTTCCCATGCGTAACCCTTATCATTTGTTCTACGCAAATCATTAGGTGTAATGGCATACGTTTATTCAATAAAGCAAAGGTATCGTGGTTGATTCAAATTTGAAAAAAAATTTTGAAATTTTAAATGTCATTCAAAATGAATGCAAGTGTCTTTGAATTTCTGCTTCGTTAAATATCACTTCTTCCCTTTATTATTAACAGTTCTATGATTTATCATTATTTCAAGCTGAAAGCACCATTCAGTCAATTGTAATGGCACAGCAATTCAGTCGATTATACTGTAAGAGAGTAATCAATTTGGTTATACGGTAAGATTGCGATTCGGTTGTTTATGGTGTGAGAGGCCGATCTAATCGATGACACGAAAAGACAGCCATCCGTCCAATCGGCTGTACTGTGAGAGATTAATCAATCGGTCATACTGTAGTAGGGTGATCCAATCGGTTATACTGTAAGAGGTCAATCAATCGGTTGTACTGATAGGGCATCAATTCGAACCGATTATGCTCTGAGTGTGCAATCGATTTGGTTTCCCACTATCTATTCAGTTGAAGCTGAAGAAAAATGGCAAATATTCCACTCTCGTTTCCGATAGATATTTTCACGCAAATTTTAGAGCGTAATCAATCACACTCAACAACGTTTCATAGAAAATGTGCTTCATTGAGGAAATATATTGCTTTTTTGTTTGGTGCAGGCAATACATGCATAGATTCATATGAATGAAAATGTAGGAAAAAGGGCATTATAACGTCATTTGGTTGTCTAGTTGTCTGTCCTTACAGCCGTATCAACTTGAGAAGAGATAAAATTTGTACTGGGGAACTTAATTAATCTGGAGTTGAATTTTCGATTCTCAATTTCGATACGATTCACCAACTTAAGGAAATGTTTTAAATGCTTAAAATGTCGAAATGCATGAAATATGCACGTAATTCAACTTTTGAATTAATCTCTATGACTTCATCCAGTATCCTCGGTTAGTTTCATTCGCTTCATCGGTTCATTAAATATGAAACAAATTGCTCAACTGGAAATTGAACACTATTTTAGAGTTCCATTCGAATATACGAATAACGAGAAATAAGAAATAAACTCTGTGAAATGTAAAATGCCCGTAAATTACGCCAAATCAACGCATCATATTTATATGGATGCATGATGGGTACTCATTTATTTGTCTACTGAATATGTCTGTGTCTGTCTGAGAAAGAAGCAACAAGTACAGACTTCTAAAAATGCATTGAAGAATGAGCAAATCCAAGCTTGATGAAAGAAATTTCCGACTTTTCCATGAATTATCCACATTTTGAAGTATCTCAACATTTTTCTATGGCAATTTTTGCCCTAGAAAGGAGAATTATATAAACTTCACCTTAAATTCCTCCAATAAGAAACTATTGAACTATTCAATAACAAAGTGATTTGCGTAGAGAAATGAATCACGATCAATTATTTCGTCGTATTTTGCTTCAATAAATTCACACTTGTAAAGCGTATTATTGGCTTATCATATCATTTCCTAGTTGTTGTTTATCTTGTTGATCTTTATGTGTGCTTGATGGATCAAAGATGAGAGATGATTAGCGAAAATATTATGAAAATTTCTTGAATACTTGTTAAATGAACTAAAAGCATCAGTGATCGAAAAAGACGATAAGAATATTCCACATAAATGAACATTATAGAAATTCGTAGAATTCACCTCAATGGACCACGCTATATTCCGGAAGAAGAACAAGGATGAGGCGATCTCGAACGCATCCGCTAGTGCAAGCTTCATAATGTTTTCATCCGTTCAAGTTAAGTTGTTGAGCTCTAACTCTATAGTCAAGAGCACTTTAACTGTCAATAATGAGCACCGTGAAAAATTCAAAACATCCTCAAATAATCGAACGTTTTCTCTTTGTCACAATGCGAATCAATTGTTGAGTCAACCTGAAGCAAAATTATTCACCAAAAGACGAATTATTGCTTAAAATAACCAGCTCGACTAACTTTGCGGTTAGGAAAATACCTTACGGTGAATTTTTTACCACTGGCTGTTCTTAAGCACTCTCTCAAGTTTCGTTGGTGGAAATGCACTATAGCAATGTCATGCATGTGCTATTACATTCTACTTGTTTCAGCTTATAAATCAATAAACCAAAATTGAAAACTTCACCGATATTCAAAACCACACAAAATAAACGACTAATACTTTACATCGATCAGTTTTTATACCAAACCGATTAGTGCACAACAAACAAAACATTTGTATTAAAAGCATGGTGGCACTGTTTTGTATATTTAATATTTATTGATAATTAATGAAAGCGATTTGTGAAGAGAGCAAATCGCAAAGCCTCTTTTTTTTTTTATAAATATCGTTTGAACCGCTTGTATCGCTCGAACCAGTAATTACCGCTTAAACCCTTAGAAATCGTTAATACCACTAGCATGCTTTTTCACCTGTTTTTTTCCACCCGTTTATCAGTCGCTATCACTCTTGTTTATCACGAGATAGGAAAAAGGACAATGGTTAGTTGTAACTACGCGAATATAGTATCGTTATGACAAAATTCCGCGAAAATTTGAAAATTACACCGACCACCTACCATCACAAATATTCTTGCATCTTATCGATTGGCTGTCAATGTTGATTGATTGAATCACTTATTAATTATTCCTTTAATTAATAATATCACTACGTTTTGAAACGATTTAATCGTTCGTATAATTGTTTTACAAATGTTTTCTTTCTTATGCATCAATCCGTTTATTATAAAATTCTCATCAGCAGTTTGCTTCGTATATAATTTCGAACGTCTCTAATATTTCTCATTTTGTTTCAACGATTTATAAGCTGAAAAAAGTAGAATCTATTAATACATGCACAATATTGCTATAACACATTTCTGCCAACCCAATCTGTGAAAGCGCCGAGGAATTAGAGATGAGTCGGATACGTTGGCCAATATTACTTAAAAGGTAAGGTGAAAATGCATCAACATATATAGGCTTGTAAAATTTAAACGCCTATATGCATTCATATCTGAAAGAATGCGCTAAAATTCTATCGAGAAATCAATGCCGATGACTATAAATGCATGACTTAACATATTTGCATAATCAGTCACCATTAAAACAAGCCAAATATAGGTTTTCGTTTCGGTTTTCGTATCAGGATGCAATNTGTTGATTGATTGAATCACTTATTAATTATTCCTTTAATTAATAATATCACTACGTTTTGAAACGATTTAATCGTTCGTATAATTGTTTTACAAATGTTTTCTTTCTTATGCATCAATCCGTTTATTATAAAATTCTCATCAGCAGTTTGCTTCGTATATAATTTCGAACGTCTCTAATATTTCTCATTTTGTTTCAACGATTTATAAGCTGAAAAAAGTAGAATCTATTAATACATGCACAATATTGCTATAACACATTTCTGCCAACCCAATCTGTGAAAGCGCCGAGGAATTAGAGATGAGTCGGATACGTTGGCCAATATTACTTAAAAGGTAAGGTGAAAATGCATCAACATATATAGGCTTGTAAAATTTAAACGCCTATATGCATTCATATCTGAAAGAATGCGCTAAAATTCTATCGAGAAATCAATGCCGATGACTATAAATGCATGACTTAACATATTTGCATAATCAGTCACCATTAAAACAAGCCAAATATAGGTTTTCGTTTCGGTTTTCGTATCAGGATGCAATGAATCCCCCTATCCCCTTCCTTTTCATTCCATCCCCCCCCCCCTCCCGCCGCCTCCCTCAAATATTGAAAGCTTAGAAGGATGATTTTTGTGCAGAAATTTGGTAGAGGAAAAAAACATTGAATGATAAATACACCATTGAAAGGAGCATATTGGCAGATTTTTTTAATGGTAGGAGGATGTATATATGCGTTTGCAGGTACGGAAAAAAATCGGCAAGAATTCATCATAGAAATTACCTCCATCATTCTGGTGATAATTTTTGATAAAATTCGAAATATTTGTGCAGTGTAATATGTTCAGAATTATTTTATTGTATTCTTTGTGTGACATATCACTCGTTCGTCCTCGATCTCTCTTTCATTTTTTCTCTTCTTTCTTTTTTTCTTTCTCTCAGTTTTTCTCTTCCTTTCGTCGCTAATAAATTTTGCCTGTAAATTTTATACATCGCCTATAATTTTTCAGAAAAACTCAAAAATTATCCGTCAATAGTTTTGTCAGTACTTTTGATAATCAAATATGACAACTCAATCCCCTCTCCTCTACTGCACTTTATTAGTGCGTCACTTAAGGATACTAAATGCCTTTTCTTGGTTTCGTTCCTCGGTTGTTTCATAATAACTTCCACCTTAATGCGTAAGCAAAAATAATCATCATCGATAATAAATATCAGTTCCGTAACCAATGATAACCCCGGATCATTCATGGATTCCATACTCGACTCTCACAATTAAATGCCCTCTATCCGTAAATTTCTAAGCCAATCGTCATTTATTCCTTTTACAAATCCTTAAATAAATAAATAATTGCAAACAGAGCAATTGGATCATAGCTAGCTATTCGTTTATGTTTCATATGAATAGTATTGTTTTCTTATGCGTCATGTCTATTCAGTCAATAATGAATAGAAAATTGAACACGTATTCCGCGCCTATACCGCCTATTGTTCCGCTTGTTCCGCCTATTATTACGCCTATTCCGCCTAGTATTTCGTCTGTTACATTGTTGAGAAATCGGCATTATCTGATCATCGATCATTTCCTTTTTCCTTCCAGAAATTCCATTCAATTTTTGAATCGTTGACGAAAATAGTCATTTAAAAAAATAAATAAATCGCATTATTGTGAAAGGCCAATTTAATGCTTCAATTATTCGTTTTCTTCTTTTTTTTTTCAGATGAAATTGGTTGTTCATTGATTGATAGAATGCTGATAAAACTATGATCTTGAATCATGAATCTAGGCGACGTCCTCAGAAAAAATGTCGCCTTGTCGCCTTTGACGTCGATATAATTCAATCGACAAAGGTGAAGATGATGAGGCCAAAAGTCAGCGGAAAAATTTCTTGAACGAATTACTCATCTCTCTGTGTATAACATCTGAATGTTTATGCTCTCAGGGCACAAACATTCAGATGAGAGTAGTTGGTCAACGTAAAATATGAAAACGTCTACAGAAAAAAAATTGTTCTGCACATAAAATTTTCACAATTATTCGCATATTTCACACAATTCATTTTGAAAAAGAATCTTCATCTCAGATAAAAATCGGAAGTATGTTATCACTCAAACGTATCAGCTTCTCATGAATTCAAATTAGGCCTTTTCGAAAAATATCTTAGCCGCAACAATTTTGACATAAAGCTAAAGCCATGGTCAAAAATTGGCCAAATATACGTTGGAAATGAGGCGTTTTCTATTGCTTTATATCGACAATAAGCTCTAAGTCATAATCGATTTTATTGCAGATTTTACGAGAGATTTAAACGCTAAACAATATAGGAAAACCAAATCTTCGATCGACTGAACGCGATTTTTTCTTCTTGAGTGATATTCTGTGTCGTGTGTCATATCACGATGAATTAAAATATTGACGCCTATCGAACTCTAACCTGCCTTAATGCGTTTTCCGTGTATAGCGCTTACCGGATTAGCTATTGTTGACGTAACATTTGCTCGATGTTTACTATTTCAAATCGTTTGGTTTCATTATAGAGAGCAGCCGATCTGATTAGCACGTAATGATGACAATAACAGTGGAACTGATATCATCTGAGACAATCTCGCTTATGCATAAGATTGTTCTCTTATAACGAAGTGAATTTTAGTCTAGCATAGGTGAGGACGACAACTGAGAAAAGTGCTTCTGGCAATGCAAATCTGAACCTGCGACTCTCCATTTTCCGATAGAAACTTTAACCGACTTCGCCACTTTATTATTTCTCTTCAGTGTTATTTGCAACAAACGAAGTCGGCCGTAACAACTGAGTTAGTTGCAATAATTATACTAGAATAAATGGGGTTATGTTATATAAAACTTTTAATACGTTGTGTTATTTTATTCACTGCTGTAGCGCATGTGTTAACCGTATTATTTTTAAATAAATATTTCCGATAAAAGCATAAAAAGAAAACAATATGAGCACAAATAATCAAATTTTATGTATGAATTGAATCTGCATATTCCTCATCGTTATCGTTATCCAGAATAAAACCATAAGCGTGTGGTGCAAGAATTTTTGATATACCACAATCGGATGGGCAATAGGTAGCCGGTAAACCGGGTTCACCTGGTGGACCCCAAGCACCACGTTCACCATAACCACCTTGCTGAAATATAGGTTTGCAATATCAAGCGATTGCATAATGCGGCAACGTTTGTTCACTAAAAAAAATCATTGATCACTAAAGAAAATATTATTGCATGAATGATTGGAAAGAATGGTGGATAATTTTTTTTTGGNATCACTAAAGAAAATATTATTGCATGAATGATTGGAAAGAATGGAGGATAATTTTTTTTTTTGACTAAAGTATTAGAGAATATTAAAACGAAATTTGTGCATTATTCATAAATTGCTAAAAAAAAACTGTTTATTAAATAATGTTTTATATAAACTTTAATTGCATTTTTTAAATTTTAAATTTTTTAATAGAAATTCAATTGAAAATTTCTATAAGAGATATTTGTTGATAAAGAAAAGAATAGGTGCTAAGTTCTGAACGCTGAGCTTTAACATCGGTAGGCTAGGAGAGCAAAATGAAAAATATTTTTCTATTTAAGTATCGGAAATGAATTGCATTTTTTAGATGGAAATCTTGAAGAGAATTATGAAAGATCGAAATTTTTATACATCGATTTTCTATTCTCTATGCATCCATACCAAATTCTGCGGTAAATGCAAGTAATTACCGAAATGAAAGAACACTATTAAAGAAGAGAAACGTACTCGTCCTTGTTTCCCACGTGGTCCAGTTTGATCAATTTCGCCAGGCTTCCCAGGAATATTCGAACGTCTACCCGGAATACCGTTCGGTCCTTTTGGTCCTCTTACTCCAGGTGGTCCTCGTGGTCCTTTTATTCCAATACCAGCTGAAATGTTTTCACACAATCAATTAAATGATGAAAATTGTTGAACAAATATGCAAAATATATTCGAGAGTAGCTTCTAAAGTGCCGAAATATGCGATAAGCATATCGGTTAATTGAAATGTGAACTGAAATAAAGCTGCTGTTTTTTTTTTAATTCGCAGTTGTTTAAGCTTATTATTGCTTACATGATTTCATCCTCTAAACATTAGAATGTTCAATGCTTTTGAAGTAAATAAATTTTCTTCTTAATAGATCGAATATAGCATTTCTGATTGTTATTTTGCAATATTGCTTTTTCTTCCTTTTTTGAGCATAATGAAATGACGAATTGAAGTAGATGAATTAGAGAAAAAAAGGATGCGTTGAGAGAGAAAAATGAGAAAAAAAGCTAAAAAAAAAAAGATGAAGTAGAGTAGAAGATTTTGAAATTTATCNTTTGAAATGTATCGATGATTTTATTTATTTATTTATTTACTCGCTTATTTATCTATTTATTTATTCTCAAAAGAGCTCCATATCAGCCTGTTCCAGTAAGTGTTCTTTGAAACAAGGGACGTGAAAGTACCAAAGCCTAGCAATTTAAATATTTTGTGAAACAGTTTCGAAACAATTACTTCTAACATCGACTTCATACAATAGGCATCCTTGCGATCATATAGTCGGCTCGTATTGGTAAACATACTTGTTGGGAAACACTTTCCTTCAGTTCTTATCGAGATTCCTCCCACCCCACTGAATATTAATAATGAAAACTTGTAACGCTATTTTACCAATGACATTGTCTCCTGGTGGTCCTTTCACACCAATCGATCCTCGGATTCCTCTCACTCCTTGTTTACCCGGCTTACCTGGAGGTCCATTTTTACCAGGTTTTCCAGGAATGCCTGCAAAAAATTCAAAATACAAATAAATTCCTGCAAATTTACTATAAATGAATCATCGCCGGCTCCTTTGCGACTAACTTCTTCCATTTAAAAGTAGACTCGCAATGGAAAGAGACAAAAGCATTTTTAGACGTTTTACTGCCTCTTGTGAAAAAAGAAATTTTCGTTGTCGATGATTTTACGCAGTTGACGCCTTCACTCATTTCACGTATTTACGTATTTCACGCACGTACACATTTCAGGTGTTTACGTTTTTTAGGTATTCATGTACTTCATGTATTTGCGATAAAAAAGTTTCTCATATGTGAATATAATAGAATTTCACATATTTTAACAGCAATATGCTGTTTGTCTTGGTGAGTGGAGCGATTCGTTTTGCAACCATATTTTATCATATTAGTGCTGGTCTCTTCCTCCTGCCTATTCCCCTAGTTCCTCAAAGCAGCCCTTGTTTTATCTTCTCGAATATAATTGCCAAGTTCTCCTGCAGGTTCTTTTTCTAGCTCTGTTAACTTGGCCCCAAATAACAATCTGGTTACTGTAGAGGAAAAAAAAACTACACACAAGCATCATCGAGATGAACTCACCAGCCTTTCCTTTTGGAGGAACGGAGCCTTGTAGGCCTCTTTCGCCTTGTGGACCTCGTTGACCACGTGGCCCACCTGGACAAATAATACATGGCATTTCTGGCATTGCATCTGGGATTATGTCTTCACCGTCTTCGCCTGGCAGGCCGCTTTTACCTGGCGTTCCAGGTGTTCCATCCAAGCCAGGTGCGCCAGTGGGACCGGCATTCCCTCGTGCACACATCAATTGCACACAACCTGTGTAGGAACAAGGGAGAGTTATAACGCCATATAAAAATAATGTTCGAAGTGACAATGCGGAAGAAATATTAGTCTTTTTCTCCCAAGGAGTCGTAGTTATTCGGTGCCTGCTAATTCATTTCTCTTTACTATAGTCTAGGCGACATGGAATCTTCCACTACGGCTCATTGTCTGCTATATATATAGACGAGGTGCAGTGATCCAGACAGCGCACAGTGGTCTTGATGGTCACTTCTATGCTAGGAATTTGGTGCAAAGTGAGAACAACAACGAATTGAAAGCCTCAAGAGGAATATAAAGTTCTCGAAGGTGACAGCTTCACATAATATATCATAATTTCTCATGCGGTTCGTGACATCTGTAGTACTTGTCGAGTGCTGTCCACTATCACGTTGAGCCTAACAAACTGAAACGGCTCCGGTCTAGCGACAGACTGCCCGAATTCGGGAATGAGAGTAAACTTCCGACGCCATTGCTTTCGAGCTAGAATCTCGAAAATGCTCACCGCCATAGCAATCCAATGAAAATCCAAGATCTGTCTAGTGCAACAACCATAGAAATAGTCAACGAAAATTATAACTATCTCAATGATCAAAGGTCATTCTCCCTACTTCTCAGGTGTTTCGTCGACCGCAGCCGTTTTTCTTCTCCAAATTCTTCGGGCATCAAGAAATGGAAATTGTGCGTTATGAAAATTTCGTCGTGATAGTGCTAAGAGTTATACTTCCTTACGATGAACAAGAGCCAAAACTCGTGAAGCAGTGTTCAATTGAATTGAATTATATTGAATTAAATTAGATCCAGTCAAATTAAATTAGATAAAATTAAATTAAATAAAAAGTTACGAATTTTCCTTAAACGAGAACACAATTTAGCACACTTTGAGAACATTTAATGAAGACAAACGATATTATTATATAGCCGAATTACTGAACTCGATCAACAATTTTATTGTTGAATTAATTCAAATACTTCAGAATAGAATAATATCGTTTAGGAAAGCTTCTAAAGTTTCGAATAATAATTTTCGAAAAAAGTTTCGGAATTTCTTCGAAATTAGCAAAATATTCTGCAGTTATACGAAAGGTTTCCAACAAATTAACCGTATTTTGCCGAATTTTTGCTGAACTTTTTTGCCACTTCTTTCGTTTCTAATTTACATTCACGAAATATTTCTGTTTTCATTTCTTATTATTTCTAACTTTTAGCGTTAGAAATAAGCAGCAAATCATCTATATACGTTGGGAAATTTTCAGGATATTTTTGAGGATATTTTTTCGACATCCGGCATGAACAAACTCAAACGAAAGTGCTACAAATCGGCGACATATGAGAGCTGATCTCAATAACAGTGGCAGCTAGTTTTTTCGTGAGATTATTTCTTCTATGTTAGCTTGTATTATTTTCTGCTTTTTGCCATGTCAAATGTCTCTAATTGTCAAAATTAAGTAAACCATAGTAGGCAAAAGCGACACATATTTATGTTCATTGGAAATTTTTTTCCATTAGCTGAAGAGGGTAGGTATGATTTGATGTTAGCATATGCTCCATCTCGATCTCATACTGAACCACACCTATCAAACATCGTTTTCCTTCTAAGTGATCGATGATTTTGTTTTGGTGAGTCACTTTTGAAATTTTTCTAAGAAAATTGCGATCAAAAATGTGGAAATTTCCATCCCATTGCTGTAGAAAAAAAAAACCCGCTGCTTAAATTCGAAAACTTCAAAGAATTGTGATATTTAGTCGGGTAGTTGCAATATGAGCTTATCAATGAGAGAATTTTATTTGCTGCTATTATCTTTTTTTTGATACTGTATTGTTGTTTTTTATTTTGCATTGCTTACAATCTTTAATTTTATATTACATTTACATATATAGAAATCTGAGTGCCCTATATGGTCTCTCGATTAAAATCAATACAATTTTGACACTCTTATTTTTCCTAACTTTAGTAATTTTTTTTATAACTCTATGACTTTTTTATAACTCGATTGCAAATGAGCGAATAAATATTCCTATAAGTAGATGGACATTGAGTTTGTCCAACTTCAAAATTTCAGGCATTCTCTTACGATTGTGGATAATTCCGCCTATCCCGATATTCTGTTCTTTACAATAAAATTGTCATTTTTATAATAATAGTCATGCGATATATTTCCGTTCAGCATTTCTTCTGCTAATATACTGCCTAACGTTGTTTTCTCATATTTCTACGATGCTAAGGAGAATTTTTGCAGCTCTCGAAAACAAAACCTTCGTTTCTAGCATGCCTCGTCGAGATTAGATGGCCCAAAAACGGTTGCCATGCGGAAATACTCTTAGAAAAAGTCTTGAGAGGATTATGGGAGGAGGGGGGGGGGAGCGGGGGAAGAAGTGAGGGATTTTCGAGGGGAGAGAGGTTCAACGACAAGTCTGCCGTGATCGAAATTCAATGAGTCAACTTTGTGCTGAGATCCTAATGACTCCGCTTTCTCAAACAACCAAAAAGGAAACGGATGGCGATGAATTTCGAGCGCTGTGATAGACCATGTCTATTTGCTTATTGTACCATGCTCATTGTGGTCATATATGAGGGCATTATCCATTATGAGATCAACGATAATAGGAATTGGTGCTATAATAGTTGAGCATAGGGCATTAATAAGCACTAAAATATTCAAAAAATTTTTTGCAGCTAATCGTTTTTTTGGCTCCAATCAGAATTGATTTCTTCTCGCTATTTCCTTCTCAATTTTAATTCTAGTGTTCATTTCTTCAATTTTTAAGAGCGCTCACGATTGCATTTATCAAGCGTCCGTATTTGCGGACCAGCTAAACGACGTTCACGTATACGACGATGTTGAATTTCCATCATCTCAAGCCATAATGCGGAAGATTTCGTCTGTAAATAACACAATCAAACATCACATCGTACTCATTACTTCCTAAAATTTTGAGGGATTTAATAAATCATCTTATTATCTTTATTAATAAATAATTGAATAATTATTTAATAAATCAATAATAAACAGCATTCAATTAAAATATTAAAATTAAGTGCCTCCAACTACGGTGTGTATGCATCCAGATATTCTTCAAATGTACGGGTGAAAAATAAAAGATTGCTGCATTCCTTCATCATATTTCAATTCATTTAGTGCATGGCTCCAAAACTTGTATTCCTACTCGGAATTTATATTTTCTTCATTAATTATACTTAACCATGATTTGCTCTAATTTTAAACCATCGTTTATTTATTTATTTATTTATTTATTTATTTATTTACTTATTTATTTATTTATTTATTTATTT
>JAARMF010001380.1:3649-16343 GCA_022844705.1 Toxascaris leonina | reverse complement strand
GTGGGGAGGAAGGGGGAGGGGAGGGATGGTTCAATTCTACGCATGTATAAGTCCTCGAGAATATGATCACAGTTGTTGGTCCTATCCGTTGACAACAAATACAAACATCTGATGGAACTGTCACTTATGCTAATACGAAATGCCTCAATAATGTCAAAAAATAAGTGTCACTTAGGATTCTTTACTGCACGGTCAGCCATAACAAAGCTCCGGTAAGACTCTTGAACTCTGTCCTGCTGAACCCTTCCGATCTGCATCATCGTCACAACGAGAGGAGTGAGACAATTCCTGACTCACCTCTTAAGCGCAACAACGACCGATGAACCCATCAGCATCCAATGGGCATGGGACCAGTCTAAGCTCTAACTTTCACGCCAACTTAAAACTTCACCCGAGCGGAAGCGGACATGATATGAAGAGACATTTATTCTTAATAAATTATTGATTGATTAATATATATAAAATAAATAGCAAAAAGAATTTTTTTTTTGCAAATTTCGTTTCAATGAACGATACGAATTTCAAAAATATTGCTAAAGTTCCTTTAATAATTTTTTGAGCATTTTGAAGAATTGATTGATCAAATCGAGGAAAAGAAAGAAAGCCTAACTCATTCAGACAAATTCTAAGGTGCTCTCCCACTCGCTAAGATCACTGAAACTTGATTGTCTGCACCATTCTCAGGATAGTCCATTCAGCATTTGAATAATCGCTTGAACAATTTCATAAGAACATAGAGGATATCACTTCTTGTAGACAATGATTCTGATCCATCTACGAATAAAAATTAAAGTTGTTAATTAAATTATTGTAGCATTTCCGACTCTCTCTGAAACGAAGCAAAATAGGAGAACAGAACAAGGATCTTTCGTGGATTTTCCTCGTGGCAGTTGTTCTCGAAGATTTGGATCATGTTAACTAATATTTGATGCAATGCAAGAATACTTCAAGCCTATAGATGGCAATATGAGAAACGCCTTCTACCATGTCGATTTCATTGATCCATTGAATATATCGACTCTAAGCAGCTGGAAATCACTATGGAATTTGCATATGCAAATTTTACAGAGTGAGACTACTCGAATGAGATCTAAAAAGAAACAGTCATATCAGGAGGGGGAATTTTTCATTCATTTCGCTCTTTTTTTCGTGTGAATATTTCAGAAACGAATAAATTACGCGAAAGAAATTCGCGAAATTCACTCATCTTTTTTCGAACATTTCCGGACACTTCCGATTATTCTGGGCATCAACTTTTCAAGTATTCCTTTCGATTCATTTCTGCATATTGCTAGTAATTTAAAATCGCCTCATGTTGAATTCATAATAATTCATCACTGTGGTTCACGATTATCAAAATAAAACCGCTAACACTATTTTCTAGCAGTAGTGATTTTATTAATTGCGCTAGCATTGATGCACGTCGATCATCATCATAATGATATGAATGGAATATATGCAACGAATGAATCGTTGAAAATGTAATGACATTTTCTTTTCTCGTGATTTGTATCACTTCGGCCATTTGGACCGTTTTGGCCATTTTGGCCGCTCTGGCCATTCTGAGCTACCACGATGGAAGTGGAAAAAAATGTGTATTAGCCGATGATTTGAAATAATTTGTAAACGTTGCTTAATATTGTGCCTAAAAAATAGCTAAAAAAATTTTTTTCAGTATGCGAAAATAATTATACTGATTCAACTTAGCTATCCCCAACGTTGTTTATTACCAACCTCAATAAGTCAGCTGTTAATTAAGTTCAATGAGAGGTAATCGCAGGTAATTGTCGGTAATTTTAAGTAATTGTTAGTAAATGCACCGATGAAAAGTAATTGCAGTTACTTTTGAAATAAAATGTGTTTTATGTGAGTTGTTTATGATGTGTTTCTCATCGATGTGGCGAAAAATTTCTGCNNNCAATTTTCTCACTCCCTTTATCAAAGTTTCATGAAAATCCTACTTTCAACGAAAAAAACCTTCAATGTCTCAAAAATCGCCGATTACTTCCGCTCAAAAAATATGTATAATTTATACGATGCTATTAGAGCGAGTAATGAAAAATTTAAAACGAATAGCACGAATGAGCTTAATCGCTAAGTAATCAAGCTCGAATCATTCAATAATTTCTAAATCTGATGCTTCATTCTCCTCATATTCTTTGTCGCCTAAAGATAAGATGATTATCACTTAACCTTTCAACAAAAGAATATTACGTATTCAGGGCCNAAAAAACCAAATCTCTGTAATAGTTGTGTTGAATTTGCACAAAAATTGTCGATTGCATAAGCCAAATGAAATACGTGAATGCCTTATATACATGTCTTTAGTTGGAGCTGAATCGTTCACAAATCCTGCTAAGTGATCTTGAAAGTGATTGTAGTGGTTGCTTAGATTTGCTTATGAAATTGTTGAAGTTCAGGTTTACTGAATTTTTTTTCCTTGTGGACTTTAATTTTAAGTACAAAAATTTCAAGATGATCGAATATTGAGAGTTGTTCAAATTGGATGAACCGGTTTCGTCGCTTACTTGAATTCCTTTAATAGTTTTAGAATGTGAAGGTCGGTGTTTTTTTTCAGCCAAATTTTTTTTGCAAAGAATGACTGACATACCATCTGACCTTTCTTGAACTTTAGTTTTCGAACTTTATTTCAATACCGTGACCATTAGTTTTTGTGCCTTTTTTTCACCCAAATCTGCAAATATTGAATGCGGCAATAAGATTTCCTAAAATAAACGAATATATATATATATATATATATATATATATATATATATATATAACAGAAAAATTTAAACTCTTTTCTTAATTACACTTAATTCAAATATTTAAGCAACACATATTCCTCGGGCTATGCCCGTGAACAGGGCGCCATTACATTTGCATACTAACTACCTTTCGTTACATCAATCTTTCGTTCAGATTATGTGTGCGTTCTAAGCTGCAAGCCTTATCTTTTCACTGGGCATATGCAAATACCCTTTTTTTTCTTCCAAGTCCATTATGAACGAATTCATCGTTCGTCACCTTTGTGAATGAATCATCAAGAAAGCATTGCTATTGCATACCGCTGCCTATAATTAGATGGAGTTGTTATTAAGCAACTAGTATTGTCCGTTGAGAAGAAAACAGGTCTTTCATATGAATTATCTGGAACGGCGAGTAATCTACTACAGTGAATTCTTTCGTCGATATTCAACCACAATTCAAATACAATTCTTTACGATAATAAAAATGCTATACTTAATTCGGCGTCTGCAAAATTCGAACAATCGATGGGTGGCAAAAGAGAGCATGCAAGTTTCGGTATCGCTCGAAATATGCGAGTATCCCACTTAACAAATAATCCTTCAGGGTATATGGGCTTTCTTTTCCTCATATTGCTTTTATATAACATCATACAGTCAGTGTGAACCATGAGCTAAGAGGACCATTACTGGAAGTTACTTAGCCATATAGTCACTTAGTCACTTAGAACTTGATAATCAACGGCGTGCTGTCCTTACTTCAACAGACAGCTCCGCGACTGTATTTCGCATAATTCTTCTTGCGATTGTAACCTAAGGATGGCAGGTCATCCACTGGCTAGGTGAACCATGACGTGTGTTTTCCGCGGTCACGTGGCCCAAGGGATCCAGCGAAGGGCGCTTTTGTGAATCTTAGTCCCGGTCCAACATCTCTGACGAGAGGTGGGAAACACCATCTAGATAGACAGCCTCTACGCTACAGCAAGGTCCTCACTTAGCGGAGAGGTACTGGAAGTCACGCTGCAATATTCTCAATGCTCATCATTTCCAATTATTTGAAGTATGAAAATTTTCTCTGAAGGTCTTTTATCTTATGTCTTCTTAGCTGTCAAACGATGGGTTAGTTAATTTCTGTTGACATGTATGTCTGGTATTCAATTTCCTGCTAACATGTAAAGCTGCTAAATCTGTATTCATCAATAAATTTTAATAAATTTCCCTCATCATAGTGTTCAGCTTAATGGTAGTCATATGTATAAGCGAAGCTAACAGTTTTTATAGCTAAGCGAAGTGACATATTATGGGTACGCCAATGGATATTGGAGCGTAAATGTAAGCGCCGAGGAAATGCAATTTCTCCATATGCATCAACTCGGCGCTTCAACTGTCGCTACTAAAGGTACAGAAAAAAGCACAAAGGAGTCGCACTAAGAGAGATACAACTCGTTGCAGCTATACCTTGCAGGTATGGTCGTTAGAAAGTCTTAGAACAGCCGCTACCTCTAAAGCATTATCCCGTTCTTAATTATGACTCTTTGTCGAGGTTGTTAAGATATTACAATGTTAGGCATTTCTACCTCAACTATTCACACCTTTGACTTTCCCACCTTCAACAAATAGTTTAAAACTTTTAAAATGGAAGTAATATCTGTAATATTTCCATTGGCCTACAAATTATTAGGTCTTTTTGCACCTTACCTTATAATGAGTGAATTCGCTGAATTGGTGCGTAATTTAATCGGTTTCGCATATCCGGCCTACACGTCCTTAAAGGTCCTATTTTTCTATCTATTTTTACAACGTTTGCAAACAATTGTACTTCCTCCTGCTTTAAAATCTGAGGTGAGAAAATAACTTAGACAATTGCTTATGAGGTAGTGAAATATCCACATTTTCTAAACATATCTCTTCGTTCGTCGGCCTTATTTCGACTATTTCAAGTCGAATAGTCTCAAAAAATCCTTATATCTAAATTTCATCTGTCACTAGCTGCTCCATTTTCGCGTTTCTTCTCTCGGTTTATTTCAAGCTACAAGCAATGTTTGTCGATTCCAGTGCCAAGTTTGTCTACGTATTCATTCAGGTAGCTAACTCAAATATATGTGCTCGATCACTTATTGCCTATGAAGTANTATATGTGCTTGATCACTTATTGACTATGAAGTGCCTTTAAACTAAAAGAACCTCGAATTAGCTATAGAAATAAATTTGTATATGCGTCCGATCCCTGAGTTTCTCGTCGTTGCCTGGAATAGGTCTGTGAAGAATTCCCACTTTCTGGGTGGGGGAGCGGGAGGGGGGAGGGAAGCAGCAATATTTCCTGAATTCGTAAGGGTCAGGAACAAAAGAAAAATGGTTTCACAAGAAAACCATGCTCCAGATGCTACCGCCTTGTGCGTGTGAACGTCCTTGACTACCACTGACGCTTCGACCACCACCACTAACTTCTTCCTGCTTCACTTCGCTCGACCACTGACCGCTATTCGAAAGTCCTTTTCATCACTGCTGGACCAACACCACCGATATAACCACTGACTTGTCCACTGTGACTGCCACAACCACTGACCAACGATATGTCACCCACGCCCNNNGCTCGACCACCGATACTACCACTGCCACTCGACCAATGCCACTGTTTCTCGCTAGTTCAGCTTGCTCAAAACCAATTTTTCAGTGCTTTCAGCAGCGGAGTTACCGAAGTGGCGCCGTTGATAGCTGTCGTGCGCGCAATCAAACTCAGGTAATTAAACGTTTATGAATTAACAGAACACGCATATCGTTAAATGCGCAATATCCGAAGCCACGCACAATAAGACAGTCAAACGGAGCAACGATCACAAGCCCCATCTGTCCTAATTTGGCTGGCTCTACTTCTTGAGATTTAGACTGGTCGGCACTTCCCACACAAAACGACTTCTTCGTACACATACTGATTTGATGGATAGATGGGACAACGCTCAAGCAACAATGTCCAGATACAATCGTACTACATCGCACTCCACAATCTAATAATATAATCGANCTCCACAATCTAAAAATACAATCGGGCGACGCAGCTGACTCTTGAACAAATTACGGGCGCCGATGAGAAGACGACATTGTGGGAAAATACTTCTAGATTGACCAATCCGGGGAGGATCATCTTATACTGTGGATGACACATCTCTGAAGGAATGGGCCAATCTACTTAAAAGACCATTCACGGCGACCATCCCCCCCCCCCTACCCCCTCCCAGTGGTGCCATAAAGACCGCTTCTACATTTCCGGCAAAATGCGAAATCATATCCGGTGTCTCGAGCCGCCGGGCCACTCCTCTTCTACCCTTTTTTGGTATCTCACAATAACCTTGTTATATACAAAATACTCATCTTTAGGCGTGTTCTCTTTGTTTATTTGAACGTTACGCTTTTTTGCCGCGCTTCATCTGTTGCCTGAAACGATTTGAACTATCGTTTTCATCGCACGACTGGCTTTAGTCTTTTGGCAAACTCCCAATTAGACATTACAATTTCTATTCGAACTAATCGCAGCACAGTCTGATGTATTGGCGATCATTCCTTCTCTTAGCTAATGGTTCCTTCTTCCCTTTATCACCGTATATGCTCGCTAATCTGCTTCAAGTAATTCGAACTGCTGAGAAGGATGATAGCACTCAATGGCTCTTATTCATCTCCGTTCTTGTTTTCTTCGCCGAAGTCATTATGCATATCGTTCCTCTATGTTGGCTTGCCAAAGTATTCTTTTATCTATACCGATCTCATTTGTCTGAAGTAAGGAAGTTGCGACCACATTAATCGTGTAGAAGAGTGCTCAGTGTTGATTGATGCAGAAGAAACAAGAATATGCTGTTGGAAGATAAGAAGTCAGGGAAAGGTCACTCATAAGCATGACCTTCAGCTTCAGGTCTTAATTTATGCTGAGAGCCTTGTTATGAGGTAGTTCAAATATGCACTCATGTTGTACCAAGGAGGAGCAATCAAATACGGTGACTATCGATCTCTTCCACCATCGTTCTGTTTATGCAGTACTCCTTCCAGGTGATCTTCCTTCTCTACTTGTCTTGCCATAAATATTTGGTTGCATCAATGATGTCCGCCTATTACGCCGATCCTGCCAATATAAAATGGGAAGAAGCATAGGCGAAGAGGAATCAAAAGGCTCGCTGAATCAACTGAAATCTTCATTCACTCCTCCACTCCTTGAATAGTCAGACTGAATTAAACGAATAAATTACAATAAATATATCATAAAAAGCAGTGATTTTAGAATTCACCTATGTCTCCGAAAATCGCTACAGTACCTACCTGTACAGTTTTGTCAGATCTGCAGCAACCACATCTACGGTACTGTCTAATCTACAGTGCCCACACCTGCAGCATTGTTTGATCTAGAGCACCCACATCTACAGTATTTTCGAGCCTACAAATAACTATATCTACCGTAATTTCTGATTTATAGCAACATAAATGAATCGAAGTGAAAGTGTTTTATTCACTTCGTTACATTGTCCTACGGAGGAATGTTATGAGGGAAAGAAGCAATGCGGAGCGGAAAAGGTTCGAGCAAATATTACTTATTTAAGCAGAAAGATTTAGAAAAAACTTTTAGTTTTATTTTAATGTTAATTTTGAAAGGTGTGAAGGCTGAGAATTTAATATTTTAAGCTCATTGAGGTATTGCCAATCGCTCGTTAATATTTATTGCAAGTCCTTATATCGCATATTGCATTTGCATAGATATATCGCTTTATCTCGTTGAGTTGTTGCAATTGCAATTGCAGTTGGATTCGATAATGTATGTATAATTTGAATCGGTGCCATTATAAGATGCCGTGAATATGAATTAAACAAATAAGCAAATTTATGTTTATTCAATAATTGCTAGAGTTGAAAGCTTATTCTACTCTGTGATTAGCTAACTCCCGAGCTAGCTCTTGAGCTTATTCTGCATTCACTCTCGATAGAACAGTAGTGATATTTATTTCCACCAGCGAACAGTTGGATAGCTTCTTTTGTTTCGATTTTTTTTGGAAAACTTTTGTGATATGCTGAAGCATTTTCAGAGTTTTTTTGAATTGATAGCCTCTTTGAAGAAATAAACTCGAACAGTTTGAAATGCTAGCAAGTACAATGCTAATATGCTAATAAATACGATATTTATGATAAGTCATTAATGCCAAGCATATAAAATCTTTTCTATTCAATGAAAAATTTCATTGTCAATGGCCTATTCAAAGTAATTTTCCATAATTCGCCATAAAGAACTATTGAATATTTATGAAGCAATATTTATTAAGCTTAATGCTTTAAATGATAGCGTAACAGCTCTTTCTCGACTATCAGCGTCATTTCTGAATTTCGAATAATGCACGAATGGTGCTCATTCTTTTACGAAAGTAAACAATTTGAATCAGTTTGTNCTTTTACGAAAGTAAACAATTTGAATCAGATTGTTACACTTCCATATAATCATCTCTCTGTAGTTAAGTACCGCATCATTCATTTCCCATGGCAGAGGAAATACTGGTACAGGTTCTGTAGCATAGTTGAGAAGTAAATACTCGACATGCCTCCCCTCCCCCCTCCACCTCCATCGAGTATTTCTTTCTTTCATGACTGTGATATTAATCTTACAGGTTTCTCTTCCTGGCTGATAAGCCCTTCTAAGAAAGCTGAAAAAAATGTGCGGAAATAATAGCACTCTTAAATACCAAACAACATTTTCTTTACGTACATGAATTGAACCATAGATTTTAACAACTGATCCCCCCACCAACTCCTCACCTGATTGTCCCTTGTCAAGTCCTCATCTTATAGCACACTATCATCTCGTCATCGGGTAGCTCACTATCATCTCAGCTAATAGTCCTCTATCACCTACTTATCTGATAAGCGCTTTTAAAGGATGCTGCAAATGCTCCCAAACTTCTTGCACTAGAAATGAATGACGGCGATTTGTGCTTTTTATTTGTTCAGCTTTTCAAATGCACCAACAAATATGAATAATTTTGTAAAAAAAAAACACCGGAGAGAAGCGATCGTTGCTATGATCTCTCGCATTACCACTGCCGGAAGTGAATCATATAACTGTCAATACTTTTAACAACGATTATCTACAAATATTAATATTCGTTTTAATATAATCGAAAAGCTATACTTTATCTTTAAACTTTTTTTAAGTGGAAAAATCTGTTGGCGTAAAATGTGAAGGGATTATCACTAACGTTAGAATAATTGTTTTATAGCGAAAATTGTTCTAAGTCCTGATGGTTTCTATACCTTAACTTGAATATCTCGCAAAGTTGTAATTTCTCTGNTTCTATACCTTAACTTGAATATCTCGAAAAGTTGTAATTTCTCTGCATTGACCCTATTGAGAATTTTTCCATCTTTCACAGTCCTAAGCTCATCACATCCAAACAACGCTATATAGACATCGTAGGTGCATCTCTTTTCCATAATACTTATTTTCCATCTTAATTTCCATATTGATTATTTCTATAATCAGACAAGCATATTACTGAAATTATTACAACCACCGATTGCAAGTACCATTTCCTTTTGCACATCCTGAACTTTCAAAAGCTATCAGTGTAGACGTTGGCATACAATGCTTATATTTGACTCCTTCTTGAATATCTAACTGGCAGCTGACATCATACTTCTTCGGCACGGCGTCTCCAGAATCAAAAAAAAAAACGCAACGATTTTTCAGCAGTTATTTTTCAACGATGCAAGCATGCTAACGGAAGCTATTCTGAAAAGCTTTCAGCATCTTAGATTTACGTAGAACAAAACATAACCTGTGCAAGTTGTAGAAGATTCTTTTCAATTTTTATTCCATACTGACAACTAAATATTTTCCCTCCACACGCAATAAATGAGGTACGCATATAAATTCGAAGCACACAGGCATTCCGATTAAGTTGCGCAAAATGAAACCATAAAGGAACACTTCGAANATATATATATATATATATATTCCATTGTACACTCTATCTAAATTTATTGTTCTCTTTTGTTTATAAACTAAATATTTGTGGGTGTTTCTAATGAAATGCATCTACGTGACACCTTCAGGCCCATTCTTAAAAGGGCGCTGCCCGAACCCATCCCCCGAAGACTCTACACAAGACAGGTATCTATGGTGCTTGAGCAATCAAATCCTGGACTAGTTCTCCCCGAAACGAGGACTTTTTTTTTTCAAATCTTATAGGAAGAACCAGAATATGGAATCTTTAGATGTTTATTTGTTTATTTTGTTTGCGAAACAAATATCATCAAGCATTTGATTATGATTCTTCATTATATTCCACCCACGTTCAATTAGCTATGGAGGAAATGATGAATACGATTGATATTTGAGATAAATTTGTGCATTTTAACTGGTAACGCGTCAGCAAATATAAGCTATGCGCAAGCAAAGATTCTACAATTTTGTAGCATGTTAAGCGAACCTTATGTTGTGGCTGAGTGGTCTAGTGGTATGATTCTCGCTTCGGGTGCGAGAGGTCCCGGTTTCGATCACCGGCTCAGCCCCACAAGTTTTACTAAATTGCTAAAATCAATATCACGTGTAAGCTGCCGCTATTTGCAAAATAGAGTTCGTAAACAACATGTTTCATGGTGCGATATGTTTATCGATGCTAATCTATGTCTGAATGTCTGTCTGTGTGTCGGACAACTTCAATTACCCAATGATGCAGGAGGAGTATTTCAGAGTTTCTCGACAAATCGCTATGCACTTCAATAAATGCGTCCAAAATTCTAGAGAAATATCCAAACGCATTTCCACTCTTTTGTTCAATTTTTAATTCATATCTAAAATTTTCAAAATTTTTTTCGCAGCGTTCGAGTGATAGAATCGTTCGCAAAAAAAAAAAAACACCAATAAAATCTTCATTGGTGGGAAAATCCTTCCATCTCACGCATCTTTTTTTCCACGCGTTTACAGGATTGCTTATTGAATCATTTATTCCTTTCACTTAGATTAACGCAGTTTTGCTATTCTTTCATTTCGCAAATATTCTCTCAACATTCGATTTCAATTATCGAACTGACTGATGTGACCATAACTTGTCTTGTGCCGATCGATTGTCTGCCTGTGTCTGTCAGTCCATCTGCCTGTTTCCCCACTTATCTGTCTGTGTCTGTCTGTCAGCCGTCCATATAATGAATTAATAATACTAAATTGGATGAATTACACTCAATTATCATAAGCAAAGTCACCATGCACGCTCTTTCGCGTTTCATTATTATCGGCCGTTGATTCAGCGGCTATCCAACTAATAAATAATTTTACACGTTTTTTAAATTTTAAGCCGAAAGGTGATTCATCAACTTTTCGATCAGTCTTAATGAATTTCAAGCCAGTAATAAACGATCGAATAATGTTTGAGGTATATCTTTATTAATATCTTTATTAAAGCATATCATAGTGTCGTTTGAATTCATCTAATGATTTCTTCAAGAAGGATTGACACGTTCTCTATTTGCAGCATATGTCTCGACAACATCCTATAAAAAAGCACTCCAATTAACTTCACTTACTCATTTTTTCCGCGCCCAATTAATTCTTTGAGTGTTCAGATTTTTTGCGAAGTTATTATACTATTGTCAACAAAAGAAGCGA
Organism: Toxascaris leonina; assembly: GCA_022844705.1. Classification (NCBI taxonomy): domain Eukaryota; kingdom Metazoa; phylum Nematoda; class Chromadorea; order Rhabditida; family Ascarididae; genus Toxascaris; species Toxascaris leonina. Next base: position 4,964 of record JAARMF010001380.1, on the reverse strand, counting down.
GATCGCCTAGATGCAAAACAAAAAAAGAAACGATAACAACCGACAGCATTGAATGTTAAGATGCTTCGAGGGTAACCGAGAGTGGAAAGTGAGTGGCGAGGGGGGAGGGGTGGGGAAGCAAGGAAGAGGGAGGGGGGGGGGGGGGGGAAGGGGGAGTGAACTTGAGGAAAGAAGAGGAAATAAGAGTGCAAAAGAATTGAAATAAATTGAAATCTTAATAGGAAGGAAATGAATTTTTGGTTGAAAAATTCGTCGATTGAGCGAATAATTGAGCAAATTTGTGTTGGAATTAACGAACGATCCGAAAGGCTAACATAGCTAAACGAATCCAACAAGTCAACTTTTAAGTATAGCTTAGATAATTGTTCGTTAATTATGTTTATTATATTCGAGTTGATTGCCGAATACTTTCATTATGACATTCGTTAGCTTTTTGTTAAAATTTCGTCCAAATTTATTCCATCATTTTCTACGAAATATTCTCAGTAAAAATTTACTTCCTTCCCACTTTTGTTCGCTTAGTTCCTTCTTATGCACCCTTCTGCCTCCTTATTCTCTTCCTCTTCTCTTGCCTTTTTTCCTCTCTCTTCCTATTCCCATTTCTTCTTCCTCCTCCTCCATCTATCTCATTGATTTCCTTTATCTCATCTTCACCCCATCTGCTCAGTTCATATGCTATCACCATCTAATAGCGGTGTGGAAATGATTTTCGTTATTATAATTTCTTATGAATGAAATTTTCTTTATCTTTTTCTTAATCGCATTTTAATTTAATAAATATGCGCATTCAATCGCTGTGCATATAATCACCCTCACTGCTATAATCATTACCGGTTGTTTACTTTTCCATGCATTAATAACAGTTAGTTATTTATTAATTAAAACTTTTTTACTTGTCAGTTAANTTTGAGTGAAAAATCTTGTAGAGCATATTGACGGCCTCCGGTCTAGGTAATGGCCTTCAAATTATACGGGCATCACACATCAACAGTTATTTATTTATTTGTGTATTTGCTGTTTTATTCATTTATTTATATATTTATTTATATTGGTATATTGATTTATTCACTGTTATTATTAATTAAGTTATTAATTTATTTACTTATTTATCTGTTGATCATTTATCTGCTTATTATTATTTTTTAATCTTTTATTCTTTTATTCACTCCATCGCCACAGGAAAATAGGCAATATTTTACCTTTATATGACATCAAACCTTCAGCGATCATAGGTGCCGTGCAGGTTAAGCAGTGGATTGGCACCGTACCTTATTGATCTCTGCCTCATACTAATTTTGTAAATTTTACACGTGTA
>JAARMF010001379.1:21525-34815 GCA_022844705.1 Toxascaris leonina | reverse complement strand
GGGGGGGGGGGGGGAAGGAAAATCGCTTTCTATGGTGAACCGCACTAAAGTTGCAGTTTTCCGCAGCTGTGTGGTTTCCGTCAACATTCAGACTCTGATTTCCTCAAATAATTGACTGTGAATCTCAGAGGTATTTCCGTATTTAAATAAGTGCGCATTTTCTAGATAGACCAAGAAATACTCCGACGTTTGCATGTTACTGTGCATCGTTCCTCGTGACTTCTTTTTTTTTTTCAACATCCGAAAGCAATACTCAGTTTTTTTTTCGTTCATTTAGAAGTGTCCGCTTCATCCTTCTCATTCAACTGTGATTATTTCCGACATTTCTGTTCTCTTCTCATTTCACATAAGGTTATCGCATTGCCACATCAACGACTATCACTTAGCAGTAGCAGTTTATCTTTACAAGCTCTTCAAATTCTTTGAAATGGAGCCAAAAAAAACTTTATTCAATTCATCCGATATTTCTTCTAAATGTTCAATCAAGAAATCTGTCGAGCAGAACAAGTAATTGTTGAAACTTCCTCTCGACATAGTTAGTGCAAACACTTTCTCTCGTAGATGCGAGATTAATGGAGCAAATGATGATGGCGATAACAGAGGGAAGTTTGTTCTGATTGTAAATGACCGAAAGCATTCGATTGCAATCGAAATCCGGTTGAGATCAATGGAATTCCAAGAACGTTGGTTGCCTCTCAATTGAAGACGTTCCATAAAAACCAAATCTCGATTGTAACAAAAAAAAACCGGCTGACTGGTGGCTTTTCGATTTGAAAAAAAAAACCCAACTGAAATTGCGCTCTTCAATCTAGGTTCTATCAAAAGTTGTTTGTCATAAGACTAGCGTAGCGATCTATTTTATTAGCTGATTTTGCACTTCATTTAATTTCATTTCATTAATGATGGTAAAACGATGGCGGCTTAAGAAAAAAAAGCGTTGATGAGCTGCAAAGATGCAAAGCAGCGACCTTATTTAATGGTGTAGTTGTGATGCCATTGCAGGAGGATGAGGTGAAAACTTCCATTGGAGACTACAGCAGAAAAAAGCATGAGATGCAGAGGACATGAGTTGTCTAGTTCAACAATTCACCCTAAAAAGAATAGTAGGTTCTCTCAAATGAATCCAATATAAAAGGGGAAGTAAAAAAAGATAGCTGCAGATGAGATTTCACAGCTCTAAAACAAGACCACTTCAGAAAGTTGCAAGTGCAATGAAGCAGTTTAGAAACAATAAGAAGGAGGCATAGATTAGAAATACAATTGAGAAAGACCCATGTCGAAAGAATATTTGGAAACCGAATGAGAAAATGAATCTATGAGAGGGAAAATTGACGTAAAACAAAATCGAGAGAGTTTGAGCCTCATCAACATCAAACAGCTACCATTGAAAAGTGTGCAAATAGTTGATGCTCGTCATCTTCTAAGGAGTCTTTCTCTTCCATTGCCTTCCGTATTCGAGCAGTAAGTCGTCACCTCGTCAAAACGATCAGAGAAACAACGACAATTAATAGGTACCATTATTTCGAAAATAACAGCCATTCTAGCCTTGATTTTGCTGGTGGGGTGAGGAATTTCAAAGAGAACAACGGAAAAATGATAGCACAAAATTCAAAGAATTTCAATATGTTGAGGGACAACGGATATAGGTCGGTTATTTTGAGGGATTTTCACACCGTCTTTGTCTTTATCACATTTATAGGTTTGAATTTCTTAGGATATTTCCTTGTTAAAATGATGCATTTGAAAAAGTGAGCACAATCCCTGCATTATCGGATATTTTCCTACAATCAGCATTTCATCTGTATTGTCATTAAACTCTGACATGTTGTTCAACTGCATATGAGCGAATGCTTCAATGAGATAGCAATCTAGAGCTAGCTTGGTGTGCTGCGTTTCCACTTCCTCTTATCTTGTTCAAACACACTTTCTTTGGAACTTTCCTGATTCTCGTGCGAGACTCTTGCGAATGGAAGATCTGCGTTCCTAACATCCCTCCACGGAAAGCCCAACGGCTTCCCACAGAACTTCGCGGAAGCGTTCATGTTCAAGAAATTCCCGGCGGAGGCATGGCTACGTAGAAAGTCCCCTGGTTCGAAATCAACCAGACAACTTTCTACCGTGTCATAGACAGAGACTACTTTGGACGATTCAGAGAAAAGGATGGAGGAGCATTGGGCAGTGACAACAAACTCCGCACACTGAAGTCATCGATAGTCAAGAAACCGAATAAAAAACGTGACGACATCAATGAAAGAATATATGTGGTGCAGTAAAAAGGTAGATGCAGTTTTCTCTTTTGGGTAGTTTCATTGTCCATCGCTCTTTTTACGAGTGGTTCCTCGAGTTTCTATTGCCATTTACTACTAAAAAAAATGTTCCTATCGTGGTATATTCAATGGAAAATGACACCAAACTCCATAATAAATTGAAGCTANNNATTTGCTCGGCAGAAACTCTGAAAAAAATTTCTTAATAAAACAGAGACACAAATAAAAATTTATGTGATGGATGTACAAAGATAGATACATTTTTCTTCGCAATGAATGACAATATAAACCGAAAAAAGCATTCCAACGAATGCTTTATCGAAGTGTTATATATAAACTTGCAAAATATGAAGCGAAAGTTTTGCATTGCATATCATGGAGAAATCATCAGCTCGTTTATAATGATAATAATAGCTATTATATTGAACGAAATGAACGAAATTGAAACAAATTTAAAAAACACTTCTCGACGTATTGAAAAACCAGATCAACCAATGAACGAGAATAAGCTCCAATGAGTGAAAGTGAATGGAAATTCGTTCGTTCACTTTAAATCACTAGCTGAAGGTTATAATCATGACAAAAAGCACATTGATGAAACTCAGTTATCTCTTCAGTGTTTCTGTAGAATTGTGCCGAAATTTTTTTATCAGGTTTCAAACGAGGATTTCCAGGATATTCGAGCACGTCTAGATCCGGACGCTGCTTACTCCAAGAAGATGTTCTTCTCAATCTGGGAAACTAACAGAATTCGACTTTGCGCAGGAACTGACGCCGTCATGTGAAATATCGCTTGCTTTGAATATTTGTTCATGTGATTTAATGAAGATTCACTTGAAAACGATCCATATTGAAAGAGATGGGCATTATTTTATTTGTCCGTCTCAATCAAGCATTGAGCAACAAAAGAACGGATGAAATAAATTGGAAATTAGAGTGACAAAAAATGAAAATGAACAAAATCTAACGTAAAAAAGGGCCATTTTTTGTGAATGGATTTCACTTTTTTTTCTCATTAATGTGCATTTGCTCACTTTTTACCAGCGTCTCTCTTTCTTCGAACGATTTTCACCTTTTTGTCGAGAAAATGCGACTTTTTCTTTGTGTCGATACANTTTGCGTCGGTACGTCTTCAAAATTCTCTAATTCGCTCTAATTTTCATTTTTTTGGAAAATAAAGGTGTCGTATTGTCAGTCATATGCAAATATGCCCTCTAAACCACAATTTGGCTATATATGTGGGCTATCAGGATATGCCGGTAATATTCTTCGATAATCTCTCGTCCACCCATTGAATTATAACGCGTAAAATCTCTCAAATTTTTTCAAGAATATTCGTATTATTACCCTAATCATCACATTTAAATATCGCATAAATTTCTTTTACAAATTCGTGATAAGCTCAATCGCATTTCTACGCAATACAATTTTACTGATACAACACAATGTGATTAGAATTTTCGGAAGTCAGTNNNAATTTTCGGAAGTCAGTCATGTATTACAATAAAACATTATCATACTCTATACATTATTTACGTTATTTTTACGAGAAATGCTTAATGATATCCTTTCCAAAAAAAAAAAAAAGAATTGCCATAGTGAAAGGACGTTGGCTCCATATTAAAAGATTCCCTCCACTGTGACGATTGATTTTTTTCGTCGTAAAACAACAATAGACAAACGTTAAAGATATATGAATGATTGAGCATAAAAATTTGCTCAATTCATACGAAATAACCGGTCTTGTTGAGTAATTTGCTGCATACATCCGGGATTGTTTCTTGCGTTATGTTTTATGATTCGATTGAAAATGTGCACATTTCAAGTTGGTTCACGTTTTTACTGCAACTTATTTTACGTTTTACTGCAAATTATGGCTCCAATTGTGCATTAGAGTTTCTCACACCTTGACATTTTTGATTGATTGACATGCACTCTATTAGTGTGACCAATCTTTTAGTAAATTAGTAGTGTTATTCGATTCTTCTGTTATCAATAGCGATAAATTAGTGGGAAAATGCATAAATATTTTTCTTCTTGTAAATGATAAAATATTTGAAAGAAAATTGCTCAATTTTCTTATTAGTCGTTTTTTTTTCTATTCTTATCTTCTTTCATCTCAATTTATATTCATTTGTATTTCTGATAGATCCGCGCCTTTTTTGAGTAAATTGGATGAGTTGAGCTCTTATGGCCATCACAGAAGCTAATTCAACCTTGCTAAGATAAGAGTTGTCGAAAACAATTCCTTTTTCCTTTGCACTATTCTTTAATCGTGGACATATTCCAACGCCACAAAGAACACATGGAGATAATACGCGACATATTATATTGTAGTGATGCTTAAACAACTCTCAAAGCATCGTTGCAATCATAAACATTCCTATTTAGTATATGTTCTTTTGATTTTTGACATATTTTTATACACCATATGATGCACATTGTGGATGTGTTTGCAAATGCTTGAACCTGTCCTGAGTGAGCATTTAAAAACTAGTACTCCACAAATTGACCAGAACTAAAATCAATAATATGGACTTCAAAAAAGGTGATTACCAATACTGACATTGCATCAACTGCCTTTTAGATCGCAAATTCCCCCCAACGATTCCCAAAATTAATTTCAGGTGATCATTGAAGTTTGAGAGAAAAACTGGATTCGTTTGAAGCGTCATCACAAAATTCAACACAAAAATATTTGATTTAAATGAATTATAGTTATATTCGTGTGGATATAATATTGTCATTGCGAGCGATATTCAAAGGAAAACAATAATGCCGCTGTGATTTGTATTGTCGTTGAAAATTAATATCGAAGAACAGGTTAAATGAAGCAAAATGCTTCGTAACACCTCAGCGTTGAACGTGCTAAACTTGTTTTTTAAATGGCGTCGAAGAGTGAAGCTGAGTGGAGGAGGCGACTGCGGAATGTTTTTAGCGCATTAATTTTTCAACTCGACTGGCGACTATACATTATACGAACATCGAATGACCGTCGACTAACTTGTCCGCTCTTTCTCTCCCTCTAATTTGCACTACTTAAACGAGACAATAAAGGTGATGTATTTTAGTGAAGCTTCAAATCGACGTCATATGATGTAAGTGAAACGATTTTGTGTTGTTTTTTTTGAATTATTGCACTAAATTTTTCGCTCACAATTAATTAGTCGCTATTTTTTGTCACTCAGAATTCAGAATGAAAAAAGCGAATCGTATATTAATAGCGAAATATTTTCGATATTGCTGCAAAGCGAAACACTTTAATCATTAAGGATATTTTTGTTGGCTGGATATTCATTTTCCAAAGATGACTTTCAATTCTTGAATAATTTTTTGCGGCAAACAATACAAAACTTCATTTTTCGTTGATATTTTGGGCATATATAAGCAAACAGATTCCACATTACCCGAAATCTTTGTCGAATTTTTTGTGTCAAATTGAATGCAAAACTCTTGCAGATCTTTTTATCTGATGAGAAGATATTATTCAACTGTGAAAGTCGCCATAAAATCAGAACATTTCTATTTTTTTTTCTTACTTACAGCTTGAAGATTTATCAACTGTCATATAAAAAATATTATATTTTTTGAAGAACGATAAAATCTTTTGAATCTATACTTGAGCTATCTGTACTTTGATCAGTTCCATTCATTGTTTTCTTTAAGCCATTTGAACTAAGAAACGTCCCTTTTTTTATGGCAACGAAAATAAAAATGCGCTTAAAATTGACATTTTTTTAGGTTGATGAAGAGATGGTTGATGTTTATTGCCTTTATTTTATGCTATTCGACTAGTGAAGCAATAAACTGCAATTTCTTAACACGAAATCAACAAGGATATTATGTTGAGGTGAAAACTTCAGAATATTTCAATACTCATCGAGACGATTCATTCATTCAATAATATTTGTTACCATATGTTACNATTCATTCATTCAATAATATTTGTTATCATATGAAATATTTTCTCCTTTTTTTTCTTTTTATTAAAATATTTTCAAAAGTTTCAACTTTGATTTAAATATTTTCAGTGAATAAATAAAAGCCAATAAATCATTTCGGAGCTTTTTCTATCGTAATACTTCCAATGAACTCATATATTAGAATAAATAAATTTACGAAAAATCTAATCAAGTTCAAAGTCGAACGACAAAAATTTTACCGAATTCTTTGTGTTCGATAAAGCTCCGATAGAAAATCTATCAGAAGGAGATATATAATGCGAACGGCAATGATTACTAATTATGTCGCTGATGTTTTCGATGAAATTTCGAAAAAATCTCATCATAAAGCAATAAGTAATCGAGTGTAATGAAAAGCGAGATTAGCACTTCAATTTCATCTATAACACTTTAAAGAACCGAATAAATTTCAGTCATATGGACCATGTGATCCAAGTGCATCGTATTGTGCAGCAAGGGTGGCCACCTCTCCCGGTTGGCAACAACCTATCATTGAATTTTTCGAATGGTATTGTGAAAATCAATATAATGTTAGCTCTTAAAATTGATTTTACTCAACATTATATCGTTAAATTCTCTCTAAAGTTTCCACTTCAATAACCTTTCAATTAGTTTGACTCAATCGAATTTTTCATTCGCATTCGTATTTTCGGATTTTACATAAAATCATTTTGTTGCTGTCGATGGGTTAGAAGATTCAAATACTGAATTAAAATTCTGAAAAATACCCTTTGAATATTTTTTTCAGCCAAACGACTCTCTCTCTCTCGTCTTAGATCTCTTCGTTCTTTAGAAAAATCTAACAATGAGCAAAGAGATGAAAAGTTTTGTAAGGTTGCCTTTCATCGGTGTAACGAAAAAATGAGTGCATAAAAACGATTAATGACAAGTGAAATTTTGTATAGAGGGGAAACTCAAACGCAATTAAAAAATATGCACTTATCATTTCGATTACAAACGATCATCAAGAGATAGAAAGAAGTTTGAATCGTTTGTGCAGATAAAATCATTCACGAACATGTTTCATACAATAGTGATCCTATCAAAAGTCTACAAAAAAAATGAAATATATAAGTTCAATTATTGCCTTTAATAAATTTGGTATTTTTTATAAGCTTTTTATAACAAGCTTTTTATGTGAACTATTGTATGAATTCGTGAAAACGGAGAAAGAAATTTTCGCGCTTTTTAGATAAAATGTGGAACGAAATCATCGCCGAAATCAACTATGATTTGTCTAAATTCGGAATTACATTTGAAATTCCATCGAAAGAAAATTAAAAATGCTCAGTTCAAACGTAAATAAAAATATTCAATTGAATTTTATTTTTCTTCTGAAATTATGCGGCAAAGAGAATCAGTTCTAATTATTGCGAATAATATGAGGAGATATTTAATATTATCAACAATAAATAAATAAGTAAATAAATAAATAAATAAACAGGTGTCAGCATATCTAAGAACGTCGGTACCACCTAGTGAAGGATGTTTTACGTATTCACGCAATGAGCACCTATGCTTTTGCAATGGAGATTTGTGCAATAGTCGGCAGAATATTCACGGCATTTTCCTTCGATATTTGAATGCTAGGCAAAGAGCGGCTGAAGCGACAAGGAGGAGGATACCATGGTATGAATATTTTTGTTTAGTTAGCATTGTTTCACTGCAGTGATTTTACGATACCGTCATTGTAGCAAATTTGCTCTCCTTTTAATCCTCATTTTATTTTACGGAAGTTACTTATATTATCCGAAAAAAAGTTCACTTTTCAGAATCCTTAAAGGGACGAGATGGTGAGATCATGCGAGATTATAAGAGATTATCTGCGTAAAATCACAAATTTGCTATTTCTAATCAAATCACTAAATCGCAAAATTGCCATTTCCAATTAAATCATTAAATCACAAAATTGCTATTTGATGTAATCTCTCAGATGAAATTTTTTTTTGCAAATATTGGTATTGATATAGTTGAAACGATGAATAGTGGGCGTGATGAATGGGGGGTTATTTGAATCCATTTCGAATTGAATGAAGCAGGAGGAAAAAGAAATGATTGGCAACTGCAAATATGAGTGTAATCAATCATTTTCTTTCCTTTTCGAGAGCGAGTAAAGAGTTGTACTCGTCGAAAAATTCTCTTGAGCAAATAATGAAAGAAGAATTGTTGTAATCGTAGGGGAACTCTTAAACGAGCGCTATGCAAAAATCACAAGAAAATTCCCATTCAGCTCTCTTACTTCTAGGATTTTAATCTCGATATCCTGAAAAAATTGATTCGATGGAATTGGTTTTTTTTTGTGCGGCAAACAATTTGAAAATAATTCTGCTAGATAATAGCTCATAGATTCCTCGAACATAACTGTTTAATAGAGATTACGCATTGTATTAAAGGCCACAAAGACAACGAACACTACAACCGGTTGCCGGACGTCAATTTCCTATGAGACGGATAACTGCAATGCGTCATCCGTTTGGACGAGAAAACACTCAAATACGAGGCAACCAGGGCAGAGCTATTCTTCGAACAATTGCCGATGTGCGAATTTGGTTGATTTATATTAATTTCAGTTATTTATTTGTGATTTGTAAATTGATAATTATTGCATTGTGAATAAATGCAGCAAAATTAAATTCGAATCGATTTATGCTGCGTCGCGTAAATATTTATTGTCGAAAATCGTAGTCGTTAATGAGAAATTATGCTTTACTTCCGCTGCGCCACTCAACACAAATATTCACCACCTTCTTTTTCCACCTCTGAGATTTTCTTCTGAGTGGACCGCTTTCATTTCATCGATAATCTCATTTTTGAAGCATAAAACTTTTTAAAACCTCATTCACATGAACCTCACGATTGATATCACTAATTTTATTCAAAATTATTCTTCTCTAAACATAAATATTTTTTCGCTTATTGTGTGATTAATTATTACTTCAATATCCTTTTAATTTTCAACCATTTGCTCATCTATTTGCTGCATTTAGATAAGATGACTGATTTATTCACTTTGTTTAATATTATTTCATTCGTTAAGAGAGTAATTCATCACCTATTTGCGTATCAAATTTGAGTAATTTAGGCGAACAGGCGAGCATTGTTGATGAGACAAGAGAGGGAAAGGTTAATGGAGTTGAAGCGACAACAGGCAATTTTGCTTGAAGCGGAGAAAGATCGACGAGCTCAGATAAGTTCAAATATTATGTTTGCTTTTTTTGAGAGAGAGAGAAATATTTCATGAAACATCCTCGAATAGAGGAATATCGCAGACGGTTAAAATACCACTAAATAATGCAACTGAGTAGAAACTATTATCCAGAAATATACAGCAACATCATGCGTAGAAACTAGCTCTGGTCTCCTGAAATTTCCAAGGTGCTAGAAGTTCTTGAGTAGCGCCAACTCAGGTGGGCTTCGACTACAGGAAATTTCCTCTGCATTTTCATGTGCCGTGGTGGGTCAACGAATAAAATCATGCGAACTAACAAACATATCGACACACACAGCCAAGCACAGACGGACACTCGGACACACAGACATGCGCAGACACCGACAAAGAAAGGCGCATATATACATTCATATGATGCTTGCAAACTAAAGAATTCCTTCTTGCAGCCGAAAGAATGGGTTGACGACCTACTTCGACTGCCATATCAATCTTGAATAGTCATAAATTACTGATCTTTACCATCACGGCATGTGCAACGTGGAATGTACGTTGTACTTTGGTGTGAATGCTCCTTTCGCCAAAGTTCAAAAGTCCCTTCTAAGAAATTAATATTCGTCTAAGATGAGTGGAAAGATAAATAACGCACCGAGAATAGCAATGTAAAGAAGGCTTAAACGTTTTGAAATTTTGTTGGAATGAGTCAGATGTGAAACTGATGGTCCCTCCGGCTCTATCTCATCTCGCTCTCTCTCTCTCCCCCCCCCCCCTGTTCCTCCCGTCACACCTCTAAGAAATTATTTCGGAGTTAGCTTACTGATCGCATCTAATTTGAATTATCCGTTCGACGTGATGAACGAAAACGATAAAATTTACGCATTCCATAAGGTGTGAAAATCAGCAATTTTTTTATTTTCATATGAGTACTTAATTTAATGTCATAAACGACAAATAATGGGAAAACCTTTTACAGCGACAACGAGTTATGTGGCACTCTCCATCTTCGCAAAATTTCATGAATTTCAATGTATTTTAAACTAAAAATTACTACAAATCTGTTCTCTCGTTCGGCTTATTTTTTGAGAAAAATGTTTGTTTGTTTATAATAATTGAAAATAAAATAAAATAATTGCTGAAAAATAACGAATGAAGAAGTATATTCGAAGAGTTGTGGCAATTTGAGTTTTTGTTTCATATTTTCCAATCAACCAATTTCAAAGTTTATTAATGGAAATCTCGTATAACGTTTAATTGATTCAACAGTTTATATAAATCTTTCAGAAAATATTCGTTCTTCCATCATCTACTCCATATAGAATAAAAATCTGACCACAGTGAGATTTGCGCAGAATTGTCGATCGGTTGAAATTTCTTAACGTAATTTTAGAATTAATTAATGAATACCAATCAAACGAAATGATATAATCCTAGAGTGTATATTATACTCATTCTATCTTACAACATCAGCCCCAATGATCATCGGATCGTAAATATTCGAACGGAAATAGAGACAGGAATATATAAATAGATGCAAATATAAAGTTGTAATTCACTTCTACGAAATATATATACAAAAATGCGATAAACATAATGAATGCGACAACATTGCGTTTTATTCACTAAAATAAATGATATTTCCTATGTATAGAAGGAAGACGAATTTGAACCATAGAAAACACTCCTTAGATATCTAATAGAGTTGACGAAAGTGGTTAAATACAACATGAAGGGAGTATAGTTTGACAGGGCATTTTTTTGATTGCTTATGTAATAAAAATTAGCGACTTATAACGACTTATAATTTGGAATTCATTTTCATATATTTCCATAAATTTAAAATATAAAAAGATGGAATCTAGTTAGAGCACTATCAGCGGAATATTTTGGGAATAACAATTCCTTTCCTTGTTAAAAAACACAATTTCCATCACTTTCTAAGGAATAATTGAAGCGGTGAACCTTTATTTGTAACCAATAAAGTGCATCAAAAAGCTCTCATGTAATAACGATTTATAGCATAGGCTTCTATAATTCATTCAAGTGAATTTAATATNCTCTTATTTTGATGGTAATTATTTTTGGGGGAGGGGGAAGAGGGGAGAGAGGGAATGTAGGTGGAGAGAAATGAATTCACTTGAGGAGATTTTAGTCAAAAATGCTTTCATTTGAAGTAATAATTGCATTCGTTTTACGAGCAAATAGAGCATGAAGAAGCGTTGAGAGAGGATAATCGACGGCGATACGAACTAAAATTAGCACAACGTGAAAAGGAGAATCGAAAGAAGGAAGAGGCTCTTAAACGTGCGAAAGAGGAAGAGGCTGCGGTGAACTTCGATGGATCACTGATGCCCGGAAGTAATCAACGAAATGAAACACAAGTCGTCCATGATTTCGATGGAACTATTCCCGATATCACTGCTGATAGCGTTCGAAGTAAACTTTATCACTTTCATTCGTAGTTTTCATAGAAATGTTGAGTGATTTGAAATCCATCAATATTTCAGAATCCTCTTTTTTTCGTTCTTTTAGTTCCTCTTTTGAATTCATTCTAGAATTTATATATTTTGCTGATAAGAAACAGATAATAATGCATCAATTAACGAATATTTTTTCGTAAAAATATCCTCATTGTTTAAACGTTATAATGAATTTAATTGAACGAACTTATGGGATTGATGAAAATTCTGGGAAAAAACTTTTGTTTGTGAGAAAAGACATGAAATATGCTTAAAGTCAGAATATTGTTTAACGTATGATTGGCATTATGCCGCAGAAATCCATCCGTTTGACTCCATTGGGAAGTGATTTATCTTCGTGACACGAAAACTCATCCACATTATTGTCCGCTAATTCTCGCTTACCTTTCTACCCATCGCCCTCCCCCCTGCCCTCACTCCGCCATTCTTTTCCTTCTTTTCCTTCGTTTTAACATTTGATACAAAACGATAGCAAACGATAAACAAGCGTGAATGAACAAATATTGCTTGATTTTTACTCAAATTTAAAATGTTTGATACAAAAGATGATTGGGTTAATTCGAAAAAATGGGCAGAAGTTTTGACAGAGTTCATCATAAACAAGATAAATTTTCATAGAGCCTTGAAAAGGACGATTAGGGTGGGACAGGATATAACTGTGCAGGGAGGAGAGACAATAAGGGAGGGAGAGGATATAATTGTGGAGGGAGAGGAGACAATTAGGGAGGTAGCAGAGTCGCGATGTTCAAAATTTGCTTCGCAATTAGAAAATTGATAAACCTTTATGCAGAGAAGTTTTGATATGACATAATTTAAACAATTTAAATCTATTCGAAATACAAACAACAAATTTATTAGAGGAAATTCTCATTTACACTTTTCTATGCAAATGAAAAGATTTTACANNNAATCTATTCGAAATACAAACAACAAATTTGTTAGAGGAAATTCTCATTTACACTTTTCTATGCAAATGAAAAGATTTTACAAACTCGAATGGCACTACTCCAATAGGATTTAGTAAAAGTATTCCTCAATGGAATGTAGTAAAGATGGAAACCGATATCCAAATTTTCAATTTTCGTTTGTTTACTACTCATTGACGTGCAAAAAAAAAAATTAATATTTCAGGCAATATGGCCCTCGAACCAGCTCAAATCGTTTTCGTCAACAATTCAAGATCGGATACAACGAGATGAGATTGACGAAGGCGATCGATCGTGAAAATTCACGAAAATATTTTTTCATTAAATTAAATTAAACTTCAGTTGAAAACGTTTTGTACAAATTGTGAGGATTCCATGATTCCATTTGACACGTTTTATTCAACAATAAAGAATAAAAATATTGTAAATAAAGAAGTGGCCAATTAAATATATTCGCAGTAATTTGCATTATTATTCACAATAAAACAAATT
>JAARMF010001379.1:10400-21100 GCA_022844705.1 Toxascaris leonina | reverse complement strand
ATTCTTGCCGAGGCAAGAATCGCATTCGTATTCCCACAACGATCCTGATATATTTAGCAAATGGAAATCATGAAAAAAAGCTTCGCGACTGGAGGTAATGATAAGCATAGGATCATCAATGAGAAGCAACTTCCCATTTTTAATCGGGGTATCAATCGAGCATTTCCTCGCTGTTTCATGTCATTGAAATGAAAAGAATTCAGATTTTTCTTGGGCAGGTGGTGGGGGCGGAGGGGAGGGGGGGGGGAGGGTGTGACTGTGGGAAAGAAACTCGCAATCAATTCGCTACAGGGTGAAGAAAATTTTACTTGTTATTTGCTTAAAGTTCCCGAAAAAATTATGCAGGCAACGGGAAGAGTTAACATCGTAACTAATGACAATCGGAAGTCGATGAAAAAAATTTACCAACGAGACTGTCACCATACATAATTTTACATTTAGACGATTGAGAAAAATGTTGTTTAAAAAGGCAAAAAAAAGAGTGCGAAAAATTTGGCGATCAAATTTGCCATGAAAAATTCTTCAATTCGGCCANTTGGCGATCAAATTTGCCATGAAAAATTCCTCTTATCTTTCAATTCGGCCAAACAAATGCAAATTTATTTTACTTAAAACATCTCTAACATCTTTTATACTTGAAGAACTAACGTGAACTACGGGCAAATATATTGGTAAATATATGCTCTCATGCATTTTGCACATCTCTAATTTTTCAACTCATTTTTTATTGTTGCTCGCATTGAAATCGCTAAAGCGATGGAGAGAGGTAAATACTGTTTGCATAGTGGATTTATTAAATTGTCGAGTGGGANAAAAATGTCGAGTGGGAAAAGTGGAATTCGAACTATTTTTTTTGCAGCTTTCTCCTCATTTATCACTGGAACGGATAAACATATCTATCGCTTAGAGCTCGTTCTGAGATTAATATGACGTTAAAATCGTGTGATATACCGCCGAAAAAAACTCCGAATTAGCTTAGGCTTGCAATAATCAATCAGTTTACAATATTCGGCTTTAGATCCTCTTATTCTAATGTTTTCGATAGTGATAGAAGAGGTAAGCGGAATTGTCACTTCAATAGCGATTACTCACATATACGATAGGGGTTTGATTGAGGTAAGCACATTATTAGGGACACCATTTTTGACGATCCTTTTTCTGTTTTTCTTTTTCCTCCAACTCGGAAGCAACGTCTCTTGGTAGTGCACCAACATCCATTAGTTGTAATTCGCTCATTTGTGCTGATGATAGTCGTCGTTCCTCTTTCGAAACGGCCAACGCATTGCTTAATGATACTTGAGAGGGTCGACGCAATTCGGAGTTTTGCGACAATGATTTCTTCGCTTGATCCTTATCTAAATGCATCAACGTTTTCCATTTCCAGAAAGGAATTTCCGGTCGAAGTTTTCCGGTTGATTTTTTGCCGGAAATCTTTCGCATCACTCACTGCTTTCAACGTAAGCTGAACGTTTTCATCGCTTAGCAACAAGAAATTTGCGTCCACTAATTGAAATATGATTGCCTAGAGAAATTAATTCACATGAGAGTTGAACGGCTGAACATGACAGATGNNNGCTGACATTCCATAATGAATCATCTATATCATATTTCTGGATTTTTCAACATTTTTTATGAGTGTTTCAATTCCATGCAAAAAATTTAATATTTCAGAGGAATAGGCATTTAATTTGGGCAATTGTGTTCTTCAATCTTAATCTAAATGCTCATAGAGTGAGTATTGCATAATGACGAACCGTCTTTTTCAGCAGCAATCTCCCTTGGAATATATCCTGGCATAGAAATCCCTCGGAACTCATCATTCTCAGACACATCGTTTTTGCGTCGTTGTTGCTATAATATGATGTAAATTATGAGAAGAAATACAATATAGAATAAAGCCTTCGTCATAAATCATTCATTTCCTTCCAACTGTTTTTTTGTAACGAGGTCATAATTTCCTCAGATATTTTCGAAGATGATGTGAAGTCGAAAAGAAATTCCACGATCTTGTTATAATATAGAGGCAAGCCGAAAACATAGGAATATTGCTCGGGTGATGAGTGGTAGGTTAGAGTGAAGAAAAGATATGAACTGCCTCTTTGAAATGCACAAATAAGAAGGTATTTATGGGAGACTTAAATTTGAGGCCATTTAATAAGGTGGACAAATATTCGTTGCTCTAAGCAAATTATTGCCTGTATTTTCCATTGTGAACATTTCCCACGAAATTTGAAAGAAAGCTAGCAGTTCTTTGTCAGGGATGAGTTCAGCAAAGTTGTTAGCTTGATTTCCGGTATTTTGGATAGGGTCTGGCTTGGTATCATTTGATATCACATAATTGCAAAGTTGATGAATAGCTACTGGCTCATTTGCTACCTATTGACTGCGCTCCTCCGAATTATTGGCCAATATGAGCCTCATTTTCGAATTCTCCACGTTATGACTCAGTATTATTGTGAAATCCTCCAAAATTCGCCACTTCGAAGTTGGTTCTCTCATATGGTTTCACGGTCCCTTTTGTAGGTAATATCTTGAGATTATTTACTACAGAAACCAAAATCAACCTCTTAAAAATAAGCAACAATATTGGAAAAGTTTCCTCGAAATAATGGATGTATTGAAGAAATGCTTATGGAAATTATCCTTCAGCTTCTTCACAAGTAATTCTACAGGTGCATATAATTGTATCAATGAATGAAATCTATTAACTCATTTGGTATACTCACCTCTTTTGAGGGTTCAATAATCGCCTTTCTATGAACGCTCTTCACAGGTATTACATGAAGCTCTTGTGATGTTTCTGCACCATTAATCCTTCTATTTTTTGAATTGATTACTATTATTGTTCTGAAAACTCATTTATAGTAAGCATATCCAGGTACATTAGTGAAACTTCGATGATTGATTATTGAATTGATGCTTGAAGGAAATTGGCAATCTTTGTGCCTTGATTTTCGTAGAAGTAGAGAATGCTTTTTATATTAGCTGAAGAAATTGTGACTGACCTTTTCATTCTGATATTAATTCAGCCGATATGATCTCTTAAAATTACTAAAAATCAGTTTGAGATGCCAAAAATTAGCATGCATAGTATCCACTGTCAATCACTCTCCCAAAACGCTCGCATTATGTTGAGCGATACATTCCTCGGTTGAATCGAACAAATAAAGCGAATTCATCATTTCGCTTATGTGTTATATAACACCATATTGTGTTACATATATTCAGTGATATAATATTATTGTATGATGTGACCTTTTTTGAATTCACAGAACAAATTTTTATTCATCATTGATATTCGTTTGGGAAGCTACAAAATAGCAAGTAATCGAATACAAATCAATGCCCCTGAAATGGATGATATTTCCTTTTTTTTTTGGGAAAGAAAATCGAATATAAGTTGAGNNNAAAATCGAATATAAGTTGAGAAATGAGAAGAGAGGGAGTCTTGCTTTAAATGGATCCAACGCCTAATTTTCTAACAAAAACCAGCGAATAAAAAGTTTCCCAACATTCTAAAAAGAAACGAATTAGAGGAAAGTAACAGTCATTTCTTCTCTCAAATGTTCGAAAAAAGTGCGAGATAAATTCAAATGGGAGTGGTGATTTTGCAGGAGAAGCTGCAAGAGGAAATGAGGGTCTATTATGGATTTAGTGGACTAATTGTTCGGTGTGATTTTACCCGAGCAATAATAAATCAAACTCGATCATCGATCATATTTTCCTTCTATATAAACAAATAGAAATTAAAACTCTTCACCTCACTCGTAAAATAAATTACAAAAAATTTTACGAGTAAATAATTTGTAAAATTGCAACTTACTTTGCTGTTTTATTGCGAATATAGAATTTAAAAATGAAACCACCAATGAATAGTATCACTAATAATATCAACATAATGATAAGTAATATAGCGAAGATATCCATTGTTCGCCAAATAAAGACAATTCTCACATCGTTTCAATAGACATCATACTTAAATACGCAACGCAAATGCATTTATACGTTATTGGCGATGCAATAAACCTCACATATATTCGCTTAGATGACACTTATGATAGACATATGTCGGGGGAAATCCTTCAAAATGGCAGCAAATTATGGACACATAAATGACGATCTATTTGAGCCAACGACAATCTTTCTTGTGGAGGAATGTTGTACACCACATATTAATGCATTAATTATTAGGAAAGCAGAGAGCTATACTGTAATATAGCTGCAATACTTTTAAGCAATTCAAAGAATTTCAGCAATACGATAAGAGGATAATTCAAATGTTGCCGAATATTTTCAGTTGATGTATCAAACGCTAAAGAGCTCTGAAGTTTTTATAAATAAAGAAATATTTCTATCGGTTTGCATGAATAAGAGCTGAAATGTTTCATCAGCGGATTTCAGATTTTCTCTTTCGGATTTGAAATCAAATAATTTTCTGAGTGGAATATTTTTCAATCATTCTTTTAATCATGGAAAAATTTCAATAAAATGATGAATTTCGACGGGGAAAAAGGTTGGAAGGTGTTCAGATAAGGCAGTCGCGTTTTTTACTCGAACGAAAGAGATATATAATCAGATGAATGATTCTTCTCAAATTGAGCTGAAAACAAAAAAAGTATCACTTACTAACATTTATTTTTTTCTTCAACGTATTTATCAAATATAAATAATATTGCAGATGCTAAGCGAAAAATATTGCAGTGAAATAGAATAGTAACAATTGCTTCATATTTGCATTATTTAAGCGAAAGCATTCTATTCATTTGATTGCAAAAAAAAAAGAGGATCACTTATATTGCAGTAATATTGCATATTCCTTTGCAAAAATTTAAATTCGAGTTAAGTAACAACATTTTAGGTGGAATAAATCCGCAAATGCGATAATTAGCTTCCTTTGTATTCATTATTTATGCCATATTATATCATTGAAGGGATCGAAGAAATTTTTCTGAAGAAACGAACGAACTGATGCATTAAATTTAGCGTACATATATAGATGACTTAAATACTTTAAGAAGTCCTAAGCATTAATGAGCAAAAATCTCTGCGATACATTAGCCGATATTTAGGCATTGTCAGTGAAACGTTAGTTGGAAATGCTTAAATAAAGTTCTCTAACAATAGCATTTGACAGATACGACTTATTTTATATGTTAAAAATATCTGCGGATAATTCCCTTTCTGTCATAAGTGTAATTAACTCGACTCCTCATTTCTTCCAATAATAAAAACCAAATTGACGCATATTAATTTCTTCATTCGAAGCGTCCCTTTAAAATAGAATTCATCAAAAAATGAATTGCTGAAAGAAATTATTGTGCTAGAGAGAAAACTTCAAAGAACAACCGAATACGTCGTTTATCCTATGCATTTTAACGACATAATTGTTCAACGCAAATGTCAACTTCAGCCATCACAACCTTTCCGTTGTGTCGATATAATCGCTCTATTGCACTTGCTGCCATAATCGATGTCTCATACATATAAATGTCCACTGCATGATTTTTATGCTTTTTTTTTGCGAAATTTGCTTTGTAAAAGCCTATTATGATGACGTCATTTCCGTTATTATACCAATGTAGCGGTCTGAATGGAGTTTCATCAGTGAAATCTTTGAAGTCAGAGATAAGATATTTATTTCGTTGGTAAAATGTTCATCGTAGAATGAATGGTCTTTTGTACATCGATTCACGTTGGTCCATCAACTTTTAGAAGAGTTATATGCATTTGAAAGTTCGATGAACGAATCTTTGACGGCAATTTTGTTGGAGGAGTCGCATCAGTTGAAATATGAACGCATTATTTTCGCATATTTCATTGATACCGGTTGGTCTGGCGAACGAGATATAAAAGCGCTACCACCAATCTGCTTCAGCAATAGAAAAAATTTTCTCACCCACTTCAAATCTCCACTCACATTCCGTAATAATTGCAATGCTTTTCATGTGCAATAATAGAAAAAATGCTTTTTTGCAATACAAATAAAATTCGCATTTAAACACATTTGCAAAGTGCATTGTGAGTGGATAATGTTTGTGCACACGTACGCATCTATGCACATCTGCCTAATCTGCAGATGCAACTCAACAAACAGATGTAGAGCAGTCGAACTTGCTGCCTATAATGCACAACACTTCCCCTCCCCCTTACTGTTGCAAGAAATTGAGGGCACTAAAATAGCTTGAAAATCACCACTCAGTTTGTATCCTCTTGGACGACGTCTTACAACTTGACAAAAGTTCCGCATGAGAAGTCAATTCGGCCAATATTTAAATGCGTTAACGTTCATAACTGAGAGCGCTGGAAAGCGGAAGGTTATCATGCATGATAGAACCTTTAGAAAAATTTTCACTTTTCTATGCACATCGGGAAATTTGCGATGTGCAATTGCAATAAAAATTGATGCGTATAAATAATATCGCCAAATGATTTCTAATCCCCTAATATCACAGCAATTGGTTCTCATTCAAATGCACACTATTCACATATAAATTTGCCATAAAATTTAATGAGCCAATTTCGTTTTATAACCAGTAGATTACTGATTAAAACGACAGAAACGATAGGTAGACCGGCGCTTGAAACGACCGACTGATAAGGGATCTTAAAACAATAATAAATCGACTTCATGAAAACAAAAACAATTGTTGAATGTCTTCTATTGTTCTCCCAACAATTTCGCCACGAGAAAACAACGTACGTAATGGTTGTCCGATTATTAAAGCAGTAATTTTGGAAACTAGAAAGCAATCAGT
This sequence comes from Toxascaris leonina, assembly GCA_022844705.1. Taxonomy (NCBI): domain Eukaryota; kingdom Metazoa; phylum Nematoda; class Chromadorea; order Rhabditida; family Ascarididae; genus Toxascaris; species Toxascaris leonina. The sequence goes on along the minus strand of JAARMF010001379.1, from coordinate 14,345 downwards.
TTTGATGGAGTGTCAATCGGCTAGGCAAGGTTGGACCAGTTTCTTGGACCATAATGATCAGTAGTTGAATGAATGGACCAACCTCCCCCTCCCCTTTCCCTTCACTCCCAAAAAAAAAAAAGGAAATGTATGGCACTAACAAGTGGAGAACTAGAGAAGTAGACATCAACAACTAACATCAGTAAATATTTTTCGTATATTTAAGTGACAATACTTTATTATTTGAGGTTGCACGCAAACAAAGGAAATGTGATATGCATATTTGCAAAGTTACGAATATAACCAGCCGGTTGCATCAATACTCGAAAAACAATGAACAAACAGCTATTGTGATTCAAATGGATTAAATGATAGCTGCCGTATAAGCCGAATGTAAGCTAAGTTTTTGGATGGAATATGACCATGTTTGGAACGATACTAAACAAACTAAGTATCAATAAATTATATAAAGTTGCTGATATTTGATGAGTAGAGTTCGAGCTATATCAAGTTATTTTTCAATTCATTTTGCCTTATCTAGGCGAGTGATTTGAAAGAAATTGGGCACAATTGCGATCCTGTGATACAGATTCATATCCATCAAAATTTTATAGAGACCTTTTGTGGCTCGCCAATCGACTAGTGAAAGAGATAAGTCAGCAGACAGACAAACAGATCCAGATATCAAGTCAATATTTCATTCCTTTTGTGGAATTATGAAAGATGCAGAAAAAAGAAGGCAATTATGCGCATCGCCATTTAGGTTTGAGTCGATAATGAATCGAAGAGAATGCATTTTCGAGAATGCGATATATAGCTGAAGCATCATTAACGATTCAGTCATACTTTGAAAAAGCCTCGAAATGCCATCAACAGAAGATAAAAAGCAGCAAAGATCGGTGTGCGAATTGAGGAAGAGGAAATACCTCGGAGGGAACAGCAAAAAGAGAGAGAGAGCGATGGATAAAGAGAGACAAGAGGTAGAACTGCGATGGACAATCGTTATAACGTGTATTGTGGAAAGGGAGGTGATTTTGTTGTGCGTTAAAGTCCTTATTCTCGCACTATATACCCAACCGCCAACGGCTTTATTCGGCCAAGAAATCACTTCCGGACTAAAGAACCGCATTCATGCAAATGACAATCGAAAGAAAAAGCTTTAAAGGTTGGTAAAAGTGGAAGTTGCAGAGGTAACGCTCAGGCTACGGTTGCTGTTCAAACATGATTCCCCCTCCCCCTCCACTATTAGAATATGTACGTTCACAAATCGGTCATATCAGTTGCCAGGAGGGACTTGGAGGGAAAATTTTGAATCGAGTTAAATTACATTATATTTAGTGAAACTCCACTTTTATATATCACTTGATCACTTGATTGACCGGACTGTCGAACGTCGATGACGCTGCCGGTCACAATGCGCTTCCATTAGGGCACTTGTCCGCGAGGCCACTTTTATATATAATCGAGTTTAAATAATGTTTTGCATGGACACAAACAGTATGAGCACATTTGAAATTTCTTTTGTTGANNNCCCGGAATTCAGAAAAATACGGATCCCCGAAGTTACGTTCAATGCAGGAGGCAAACGATGCTGCTAAGTCGCTAGATCTTCCACGATCGATGCTATATAAAAGCTGAGCTAGCTTCGTACAATTCGCCCTTTGAAACACACATTTTCAATGTAGTTGTACCATAGCAATCAGTTATCAAGACATCCCACATCGATAGAGAATGAGCGATCCTCCGCTTGGCAAAAAAATAATCGTTAGATCTTTACGCTTGAACAATATACATTATATCTTCTCACCTGATATAATTCGACAACTGACTTCACACACTCAATCGATCACGGTATCTCGATGCACGCTCACTGATCCCGTTGTGGTTAAGAACCCTCAATCATATTTCTCCTTCTCGTAAACAATAATGGAAATCAACCTGTCCAGGTAATGAGTATACACTTCCAAATCGTGCCAAATACCAAACCATGTATCCCCAACGTTTATTTCAACCCGAAATGTACTCAAACATGACGCGCAATGTTCGCTGTCCACAAACCGTGCCAGACTGTGTAAAAAATGTTTCAGTCCACAATTCTATACCTCTCTGTTCGCTTGAAAATCGCAAACTACGAATATTTCTTCAATATAAGACTACGAACCTATCTGCTGCGACGTTTGTGAGCAGAACTCATAACTACGGCAAGTAGCGCAGTCTCGCAGTCTAAGGCACCCATTTTCTTAGTTCGGTATCTGACCTAACTTCGAATAACAAATATTACTCCTATAATTGATGAAGTGTTACTGAAGTATGTCGGAAGATAAGAGCATAATTTCCAGAAACTTCCGAAACGTTTATTCATGACAGAATAACTTTACACCGACAACGAAATGAAAAGAAAATGAGATAAGGAATGAATTGATGGAAATGAAGACAAAAGACGACACCGTTGTTAATAATAATGAGTGCAAAAGAAGCATTGACAAAAGAAACATATAATCAAACAACGCTAACGTATGGCTAGCAGTATATGTTAGTCAAATGCATCAATGAACCTTTGTAGATTAATAACCTATGATGCAGTAATTGGTTTGACCTTTTTGACATCGGATGAAGAGAGAGGGCCGCATCGTTTTGTACTTCTCGACGCTAAATCATATGTGCTTGAAGAAGTGTTCGTGGGATAGAAAAACTTATGGCGCATCTAATCATCAACGCTGCCAGATTGCGCATCTGACCGTTTACGCTTTTGCAGCCATGATGAAGCTGAGGTAATTCAACGCAACTCAATATCAAATGTGATAAAAACATTAACTTGAACAGTAACTCACGACGCGAAAAATAACCGTTTGTAGCAATGGTCGTCCTCTAGCGCCCTTCAACCTACCAACCAATAAGAAACCTAGCTGTTGCGTTTTGTATCAAATGCCGTTTTTCCTTCGGTTAACTTGTTATGCCTAAATTATCTTAAAATACTACTAGCATGCACGGAACACTGCATAAGTGGCATTGAGTGCGGTGAGCACTTGTAAGCCGAATTATGCTCTTAAGTAGCAATCGTCCNATGCACGGAACACTGCATAAGTGGCACCCAGTGCGGTGAGCACTTTAAGTCGAATTATGCTCTTTTATGGAACAACGTAGCAATCGTCTAATGAAATTAATAGTCAAAACAGAGATGGCAAATTATTCACGAAATGATAAATGCAAAACGCAACGATCCTCAATAAAATGCAATTCGAAATTGCAAAGAAAGCATATCCTTGCAACTAAATGCATTACAACGAACGATACAGCAGGATCGAAAAGAAACAAATAAGGAGGTATACAATGCGTCACAAAACTTCACAATGAGATGAATAATAATGAGAGGCGAATGATAACATTGACAGTTCAAGCTTATGCGATAATCTCGCACTCATTTCAGTCGACAGCAGCTCGAACTTGATCCCACCTTATGTCTATAAAATGATATATTGATTCGTTGGGAGTATTGGACTGCATTGCTCCTCTTTCAGACAATGCAAAATGAACGAAGTAGGCTTAACTAGTATGGAGTTTCCCTCAGCCAGACGAACAGTAGCAGCCATCATGATCAGATCCCTCAACCACAGCTCTCAGTCCTTCACCCACTGTCACCTCCGATGCCCATTTAACAAATAGACTCATTTCATTATGAATAAAAGCTGCTTGCTCAGCCTCACCCGTATCAACGTCGCACAATCAGTCTTCGCTCTCTTGAATCGGCTCTACGCTGCCTTTGCCAGTACGACGTTGCTGACCTGGAAATTGGACACGGTTCTCTTTTTGTACTATTAAAGCTTGAGCGGTTTTAAATTTGAGTCGCAAATGATTTTGAATAAAAAAACAGTTGGAAAGGTTCCAGTCACTCACAGTCTAACAGCTGCATGTTCAGTTTGCCCACCGAAAAAAATGAACCGAATTATTCACAGTGCCCCCCCCCCC
>JAARMF010001378.1:34208-44373 GCA_022844705.1 Toxascaris leonina | reverse complement strand
GAATCACATGAAACCCATTTTTTTGCATCAATGCGTGTAAAACCTTGTAGGGCTTATTTGATGCTGTCTTTCTAATCTACGTTCCAAATTGATTTGCGATCGTTGTACATTTGTTAGATAATTTGGTCAACGAATAGCAGAAAGATGGCTTGAAATGGCTTATCGAAGAAAATAAGCAAATCATTTCCACGAATAGACTATTCTCCAATGTTATAGTTGTCCTAGTGAATTAAAATATTTCTACTAGTCTCCTCTATTCAGTGAAAAAAATTTTGTGAGAGATAATTTAAGTCGCTGACGGTTATGATCAAAGAAATGAAGTGCATGACATCGTCACCGCAAGAACTTCTCCAAGAAATGGAATCAACTGGAATATTCTATTGGCGTGTAATATTTTGCAGGTTTTCTATGAATAGACAAATTTAGATGGATTTGTGGATGTTTTTANTTTTTTTTTTCAATTTTTGAGACGTTCTATCCTTTATTTCGTTTTTGAGCTGCTAAATTAACCTCTTATTTAAGTACCGTCATTTGCAACGATTGGCGACTGCGGCTGGTGCAAGTGTATTTCCACTTCTTGAACAAACCTACTATCCAAACTTCGATCATTTTGTGAGTTTAGTCCATCTCAATTATTTTATGTCCGAAAAATCCATCGATGTTCACCTATCCGAAAGAAATAACAAAGAACATGCGAATTGAGTAGCCATTGACGTAGGCAAGGCGGAATGGAAGGATATTGGCTATGGTACAATGGAGTGAGCAGAAGAGTGTGTATGTTTGGGAGGGTAGGAGGTGTAAATATAACAAGGTTTGCACAAGTTACAATCATTTGAAGTAGTGACCATGTACTGATAAGTGATTTGGAAAACTTGTCAGGTCTACGTAACACATGGAATAATTCCATAATCTCAGCTGCGTGATAGTTCAGGTGTACGGATTGCTTAGCCTTCTTATGTGTTAGTATCTCATCGACTATATTTTTTTTCTAATTTCTAGGCGCGTTTACATCTGAAAATTTCTTAAAAACGGGAGTTCCCCATTATTTTACACAATTATATTCTCGAGATATCATACGAATGAGTTTATAGGGCAGTGTTAACCTGGTGTCCCTCATCATTATTGGATTATGTACGATTTATACGTAATGAAATTCCGAGTGTTGTTAGTTTCTTGACTATAGGGTTATATTTAATGCAGTGGAAATTGTCTGCTGAAGCACATATTTGCGAATAGTGAGTGAAAAATTTGGTGGAATCTTTATGATGCTGCTGCAGTTAGCTGATTCAAAAATTTATTTGCTTCCACTCAAAATATGCTCATTCTTTCTCTTTCTCTGAAGAAGTATTGTAGTGAGAAAATAATGTATTGTTTTGCCGAGTGAAATTAGTGCCTTGTTTTTAGAATGGGTGCTCACGATTTCCGGTCGTCGTCAGAGTTGGACATGGTACTCATGGACTTGGTAAGGTGTGAATTAGACATATGTCTTGCTGCGATTAAGATCGCCGAACTCTTGCCCGAAATATTCATCTGCTTTGGTGAATAAATGGCTGCCGTTGTTGTCTGCGAAACATCTTTCGAGACAACCCACATGTAAATTATTAGCACAAATCATCGTGAGCTTTATGAACAAGCAATATTCTAGGTGTAGCAAAAAAAAAAAAAAAAAAAAAAAAATTCTGAGACGATCCACGGCTTCTAGTGCAATTTGACGGAAATTTTTCAGCGAATACAACAAACTGCAAAATATCACCTCCACAACTCGCGCGTTGATCAGTAAGGTAGGACTATAAAAGAAGGCGAAAATTGTGAAATTATGGTGCACGATGCAGAGATTAGCTGCTTGATTATGGTGAGCGAAACGAGTGCAGAATTTCTAAGTGTAAATGTAAAGTAATCCAAAAAAAAAACAGTCATTTTTTTAGCGACCTTCAATTCCTGTTATCTTGAGGCAGCATTCATGCTCCGCATATCTACAATGTACACTTGCAGTTTGTGCTATAGAGTGTCCAGATCGCGAGCGTCTACGTTGCAATTATTTCACCGTGAAACGCATCTAGCTGAGAGGTCCTAGGATAGTAGTATATATTCCGTTGCGCCTAGATGCAAACCATCAAACGTATGCCAGTATTTTTTTTCCACTAATTCCTCTATTGCCTACTGGTGTGAGAAAATTGACCTGAAAACTATTCCAGGTCTGTAAAGTTGGGGACAGCAGCACAAAACCAAATTGATTCGGGAGGGTGCTTTGTTCCTCACTGAGGAGAGCGTTGAGTGATTCTTGATCCACATGGGAAGAGAGCAGCAAACTCCTGCTAATCACTGCAAGCTAACCTAGAAAGTGTTAGAAACAGGACTTGTGTGCCGACTTTGAATGGAAACTTCTGTACCGTTCTATGGACCAAGTTCTCGTTCGTTCAGGTAAAGGTGGACGACGAACAGCATCTACTCGAATTGGAGGGGGCGATTCGATCACTTGGTGGATGTGAAGTCATCGTGGAGCCTTACATCGATATTAAGTACGACGTGCATATCCAGGTATATATTTGTTCCACGGCGAGCTTGTGAATCGCTTAAACAATGGTCACTTCGTCCCTATAGAAGGGACGTTTTGGATTTTTAGTAAATGGAGGAGTTGCAAATGGATGTCTATTAGCCCGAGAGTAAAGTTTTCACATAGAGGTAGGTAGGAGTTATGGCACAGTGGACGAGAAAAAGAGGGGAATCTTTTATTGCATATGTATAATTTATGAACAGCGCTACATCAAGGAAATGAAATGGCGATCTCCTTCCATTCGGTTTCAACACCTACGAACTTACATCAAGAGGGATCGGTTTGTATGTGTGCCTTCCACCTCTTTATATCGCGGTAGTTATATCTATCGACCAGTTACCAAACATCGTACAGTTAAATGTTTTAACTAAGATTAATTCGCCTGAAATTGGCGTTAAAACCTAATTCATCAGCTCTGGACTAGATGCACCGGATCTCACAATTGCCTAAATAATTTTTTTCTGCTTCTAGCGTCTTCTGATGGAATATTTTGTCAGTTCTTCGAATATGTGTTTTCATTTATCAATTTTGTTATGTGTGGTGGAAAATTCTTCACAGCATATGTTATAAGTACAAAGATGCTCTTGATCCAGTACTTGATGCAAAGTACAAATAATGTAACCTTATGCAATCCCGTTTAACCTCTTGTTTCTGCAGCACGAAGCTTCTATGTTTTACCACTACTTTGTTTCCTATCCGCGTCTGCCATGCTAAATTTGCTATATCAGTCAGATTTAAGCGTTTTACGATAGTAAGTGAGAGTAAGATAGGGAATGCTTTTTGCATCGGCGCCGCAACAATTTGCTATGCGAATGCCAAATTTAAAAAAAAGCACTTGAAAAGGACTAAAAATAACGCGATTATTTCCATGAAGAGCAGCGATAATCCTCCTGATCGAGGAAACGCATTTGCTGATTTCGAGACGCAAAACTGAATTGAACTGTACTACTGCGGTCGAGGTGTTTGATGTTGTCAGCGGTAATTACAGATCATTTAGAACTACACGACAGTGTAGCCTCAGCGCTAGGTTCTCTTCTCTTTGTCACATGAAGCATTTTGAGTCTCACTTCTTATGGTGAATAATAATGGAAAGGGATCACATTTACAATGTAAGGAAATGTTGTTTTTTCTGGTTAGATCAGCGACTGAAGAAAATGCTCTTACGGCTCTCAAAATATGATTTTTTTTACCTTTACTGGTGCCACGTCAACGCTGTTAGTGGTGAAGACTGGAGAGAAGAAGAAAGCAAGAGGCAGAAAATAAGTAGGTTTCCTCCGAAGCAATGATTCTCATATCGTAAGGGAGACACCGGAATATGAGGCTCCTTGGAGCCATTATGTGCAGATACCCACCGGTCATTAGGTAATGGCACTACTGTAGAGATCAGTAGTTGATCAGTGCGGCTACTTTATGCACAATATGTCAATAAGAAGGATGCTTGGTTGAAGAAAAAGGAGCGTTTCACATGACTGTATTGGGCGAAAAACTCAAAAAAGGTTGCAATGTGTTGCACTAGGTTGATGTGGTTACAATTTATGACTTTATTACTCATCGCAGTGCGCAAAATAATAATATGATTTAGCAGTTCAATATAGAATTGCTCACGTTGTTTTTATTATCACTTGATCACTTGGTTGACCGGACTATCGAACGTCGATGACGCTGCCGGTCACAATGCGCTTCCATTAGGGTACTGAGGCCCGTGGTTTTGCATTGTTGTAGCCAATAAGTGACGCCACCGCGCTGACCAGGCGAGCAGGCCTTGTTTTTATTATATAAACTTTAAACTAACTGAACTTTCACTCCCAATTTGATGACGTGATAGTGTTCGCTGAGAAAAGAACATTTGCTATGAATATTGAGCGAATTTTATCATATAGTAGCTTATATCAAAACTTGCTTAATCGAAAGTGCTTTGCAATATTCAATCTATAGAAAATCGGCTCGGAAATGAAAGCTTTCATTCGGAAAGGTATCTCGAACAGTTGGAGGAGTAACGTTGGTTCCGCTATGTTGGAGCAGATTGCCGTAACAAACAGGTAAGGTTGTGCTGCTTTACGTGTTTCAAAAGTTGCTGTATTAGAACAGTTTCCAAATATTAGGGATGGGAATGTCTTATCCGTTTCAGACAATGTCTTTACGATTTTATTGAATCCTATTTCCCTTGAACATGACATTGAATGTTCACCATCGCAATATGAGGAAAACAGTAGAAACTTTATTTCACGTAGCCATAACTAATAGGAAGGCGTTGCATGACTGAAAAAACGAAGTGCAAGTAATAGCAAATAAATTCTGTGATAGCATTGAAAGGTCTCGTTTTCAATATGCAATTAGCAGTCTAGGACAGAATGTCATATATCTCTTATCGTTTTGGCAAGTGACATTACACTGGATGATTTCTCTATGAATCTAGCGAAGGCACCATCTTAGATCCCATCCAAATCTTGTAGATGAATTTGCTTCGCAAGAGAAAGTTTATCGTTGAGTAGTTCTAAAACTATAAACTGCCATTGCCTACTCTTAAGCAGCCTCAAATATTTCACTTAGTTACTCAAGGCAGAATTTGCTATTACAAAGCATATTCACTAATATTCGTTTGAACCATTCTTGTTGCACTTTTATAATCTTTACCATACATATAAACTGGCCGGTAGATTATCGGCGAAAAATTCTCGTCTCTACTGAAGGTCCTTCAAAGTGGCCTAATCGTCGGAGGATAATTTTGGTGACGCTTATATGAAGTCAAACCTTGTCATCTAGCGCTTCCTATTGCATTAAAAAGTATTATGTTCCAATCCGAACGAATTGAATAGTATTGTTTTATTTTGCTGATATTTAATTGTATTAGGGGGCTATTGCATGAGAACGTCGCGAAGTGAACTAGGAAGCGCCTAAGTAAAAGTTGCTCGAAATGTACGTCCTCAAAATTCAGGGAGCAATCACGGGTATGCATGCAGTTGTTTGTTTGCACGTTGGACAATTTTTCAGGTACAAGCAATGGTTGCATATGGTATCAGAAGCATTCGGTGGGATCGACGTATTGGCGTTGGATATACTTGTTGCGAAGGATGGACGCGAGATTATTCACGATGCAAATGATGTTGTGCCTTTCCTCGGCGACTCTCAAGAGGAAGATCGTAAAGCGATTGCCGATCTCATTCAATCTCATATCATTAGCAGGTATACACTGCAAGCATACATAGCACATCAATTGTCCTGTATCTTTAAAAGCGAAGAAGCACTCAATAGTAGGATGCCTCAAGAAGGCTGCTGCTGCTCCGTTTTTCTTGCACTTATAGGGTCGCGATTGCTATGAGGCCAATGTTTCTAGGCCGAACGCTGTTCAAGGAGGATGTCGACACCTGAACACTATGTGCAATCAGTAGAGCCAAATTAATGGCATCTCTTTGACACAAGTTCAGCTACACTCTGCTACTCTATAGGCGTGATGCACCATCTTGTGATAAGTCGACGTTCACCATTTGGTTCGAGCCTTAATAGCCCATAAAAAGTAGGGAAACGCATAACATAGCACGTATTTTACACGGTGTATTAGCGCTCTTCGTTGCCGCAGGAGTTGCTGTTTCTGTTCGAAGTTTAATAGCTTAATGAGCGAAAAGTAGTGCTTGCAATAAATCCCCCAAAATGAGAGTGCAGCTTGATCTCATCAATGAGAGCGTTTCCTGCTTTACCTCTGACCTTCAAGATTGATGACTCTCAAATGGTCGCAATGGAAGTTTATTACTGTCACTTAACAAGATGTCACCGCCTGGATTTGTGGAGTTAGGGTACACATAGCAAAGTGAGTCGTCCCTCTATAAACACGTTACTGGAGTAAATGAAATTCACAAAAAATATTTTCCTCGTGTTTTTCGGATGCGACGGAATCGGAGAATCGGTAGACCCGGGACCGGTATAAATGGAGATGCGGATCTTCGCAATTTCCTTTGGACTGACGTAGTGAATAGTGAGTTCAAATGCGCTTAAAGATTGGCAAGAAAAACCAATAACCTTTATCTTCTTCCAGAGATATATTGAGTTCTGCTAAGCATGATACGGCTTTGAGATTTTGATGAGTCATCATCAGCTATGTGTTGATTCCTTTGTTTATTTTGCGCGCTCATCCATTCATTCGCGCAAGGATTTATGGATACATCCTAGATTTGAGAATTCACTAGATAGAGTGCGCATCAGTTCGTGTGACGATTCTTACGGCTTCATTTCTTGGCGTATGATTGCAAGCAAAGGTGCAATGGATTCGTCTTCGATAGGAAAAGCACCTTTTCGATTACCAAATTTCTGAGCATTAACCAGGAGTTTCTCTTGCAAAAATCGGGACTCATGCTCTTCTCTGTAAGAAAAATGATAAAAATGAGTACCGAATGACTTTTTGAAGATAGAGGATAGTTTTCCCATATTCATAGTTCAAGTAAGTGCTGCCTTTAACATCTAGTTTTGTTAGAACTTCACTTTATTGATCTGTTGAAGTAGAGGGCTGTTTTTTTAGAGATTGCTTGGGTCGAACGGTATCGTTTGCCTCTATAGGACCTAGAAACGAGGAAACAAAGAGATGAGTGTTTGTGTTTGCATGTGCATATTTCCTCTTTGTCTTAATATGATAGCTTTTTCTGATGAACGACCTATAGCCGAATGAGGTCCTCCCTGTATTTGTTTAATTGCTTCTCTTATTTTACTGCTTGACCTAAAAGAGAGTATAAGAATGCATTTGATTTGCCAGCACCTTGTTTTTTTATGCAATTTTCGAGTTTTTTTTTTCGCCTAGGTTTTAGAGCAGTGTAACTTATTCGGTTAGGCTGAGTGCCGAAAAGTCAAATATGGTTTTATGCTTCTTCTGCAATATCTCTTTCTTGAGATATAGCCACTTATACATAAACACACAAAAAACGCAGTTCCTCCACTGGCCGGAAAATATTGCGGACGGACTCGAGAAGGATCATAAACAGGGGTTACAAGGGTAGGTCGAGAATAAATATAATAATAAAATAAATATCGAAAATAAATACAATAGCTGTGGTGGATCTTATACATTCAATGGGCATTTTGCTTTTTTCAAAATTGTAAACGATAATATCTTGCGACTTTGAGAGGTTGAAGGTGAGTTCTTTGGAAAATTTTACCAGCCGCTTAAACGTCTTTCGCCGTGAAAGAGTAACTTTCTAATAATACTCTTCATACTATACCCCTTACCAACTCATTCTATACCCCTTACCAACTACTCATTCTGTACCTCCTACCACCATTTCTTAAAAAGTAGGCCTTTACACCTTATTGACTAATAGAAATGAATGTTAGGTTTTCCACTAACGTCAAAAAAGATTTTAATCTCCATAGATAGTTTAATAACAGGGCAGAAAGCGTTTCACTTACTACTTGAACCAAAGCGTAAACGTTTATACCTTGTGACCTGTTGGGGGATCTAAGCGAATTTTCTAAGGTATTCAACTGAAATTTGGTAGTTTTGTCGGAATAATCTTTTCCGGTTAGCTGCCTAGAAGTCCGACTTTTTTTGTTGTTTAGCGTGGATAGGATCGTTTCCTCGAATTTTCTGCGGTTAGATGATAGCATTCGATGCGCAGTCGTGATTAGCACTGCGGTAAAAAGTGGAAGATGTACCAAGAGATGAAGCACTAGAAATTCACAGTTTCCATAGTCACAAGCATGCTTCGGATTTATCAATTGAAAGTAAAACATTTCACAGTACAAAACCAATTTTTTTCTGCATTCCCCTTCGTAGTTCCTTGCACAAATCTTCCAAAAATAGGCTTCTTAACGCATTCAGAGATCACAAAGGAGCTAATAATGTGGCGGGGAATTGTTTTAGATGTGCGCATTCTATGCAGCCTTCGCTTAACAAAAGTGGTGAACAACATATGGTGAATACTCCACCGGCGCCTCCTCCAAGGCCGACTCCTGCCGTTTCAAGATCAAAAACAATGGAACAAAGCGTTTCCGGTATGTTTCACTTATTGTATGTCAATATCCTCGCATTCATTAGCAACATTTTTAGGTCACTTTCCAAAAACCCTACAACAAGGTCTCCATAATGAAAGAAGTTATATTTTAATGATAGATTGGCAGGAACATGATTTCAGTGCACCAACGACCAGCAGTAGTAGTTAGGAGCTTTTTTTTATAATTTAGGGCCGCAGCATAATGGAATAATTCTGCTTTCGTTTCCTACGAGAAGTTGTTAGTGTAAATGAACACTGTCTTTCATAGCGATCACCAATATTGCTTTACATTCATTTAAATAGGCGGTTTATTCGAGTGAAATAATCCAAAAACATGCAAACAACAACAATTTTGAATAATGGAAAAAAATAGAAATTTCAGAGGGGAAAACAAAGTTTTCATCGTAATAGAAAAAACTGCAGTGCTAAAATAAAATTGGACTAGAAAAATTAGTGAATTGAATCACCATAGATCATCTAAGCATTCGATCCACAAATTGAGCTCATTCATCCCCACACAGTAGATTTTATAAATTTATTTGTAAGCTATATGCGAAAAAATGATATGAGTGGAATTTTTAAGGTAGTAATGTAAATGGGCATGACGGGATGCAAACGATGACTTCTCGAGAGCACACGCAGAGTGGACCATCAAGAACGCTACAACAACGACAAACAAGCATTAAAGAAAAAGAACCAGCAACAATGGCAGCCTCACATCAAGACGATACGATGGGTCAACTAAAACGTACTTTTGCTGGTATCTTCGGCGATGTCTAGCTCAATCCCAGAAGAATATGCAACGATAATGAAGCGTCGAGAACTTCACTTACTCACGCCTATTTCTCAACATTAGATTTCTGCTTATTACGCACAGAAAAAAAAGTGTTTATCTGAATGTTGGGCATGCAAAATTGTGCAATATCTCAATTATTAGGCCGTCTTTAAATGCCCAGAAAGATGGGATCCAACTGACATTTTGTTAGCCAAAAATTGAGTATTATAACGATACCTGTGGGAATGAGTTGAATAAATTATGTGTTTGCGATAGTCCTTTCAATTACTGGAGCTGGGGAAGGTAGAGAGGTGGAGGGCGAAACGGAAAACGAGGAAATGGTAGGTGAATCATTGTCTTCGAAATGTTTAAACTTAGAAAATCTGGAGTCATTTTGTGGCTTATGAAAAGAACAAGCCGAAGACAGTAGGAAAAACTGAAATTTTCACTCGTGGACAATATGGAATAAAAAATACGCAGCCATAGAAAATAAGATGAGGATTTATAGGTTTTCTGTGCAATTTGGCGGCCTTTCGCGTTCAGAAAAATTAAGTCAGCTTGCCATTACGTTGTGCTCCCATGTCGCTAATGAACCATATGAAGCTAACCAACTAATATGCGCGTCGCCTATATTTTGCTCTTAGAGTAATCGCTTATGTCCTCATACTGTACGCAAAAGCAATTCGTCTTGCTCGGTTTGCAATCGCCACTACGAGGGTATAATATTTTCGCTGGCTGTTTGAAGTTGAAGAGCTGTCGTTATGTATTAAGTCTCATATGCATCAAGGCAGAATTATTTCCTTGATTGCAGTGGAGAGTATTCGCGAAAGGAAGAGGATGGAGGAGGGGTGGGGGGGGGGG
>JAARMF010001378.1:17192-34041 GCA_022844705.1 Toxascaris leonina | reverse complement strand
GGGGGGGGGGGTTGGAAGGAATATCATATGTTTCATTCCGAAAAAAAACCCCGCTACATTTTTATGCAATTTCATAAATAGATGTCGAAGATTAAATAATTAGCTTCTTTTTTTGCGTTCAGTTCTTACGACTTCGATAATCGGCAGTGTTTTTACCTTTAGTTTGGTACTCGATAAGTGAGCAATATTTCGTTAACGAACAACGATACCTTGCTAGGATGATATAGATGAAACGAAAAAAAGTTGTAGCAACTGCTTCAAACTATTTCGTGAACTCATATTTATCAATAAATTCTGACGACCGATCCAGAAAAAAGTGTCCCGATTATTATCAATCCTTAAATTTCGAAGATGTTTAAATTGGACTGTTGAGAATTGATGAGTACAACGTATACTTGAATGCATCTTGACTATTCCCCAATATTGTCACAAATAACGATCACATGCTTTTATCCATTTGCTTTCCAGCTTAGCATTTTCTCTTTTTTGGTGAGGGAGAATAAAGGAAGCTCAACAATCATTTGTGATGCTTCATGGAATATATTGAATTGAGCAACTAACAGATAGATGTTCAACACCTTGTTGCTGTATGGCTTTTAAAATGTTTGGTGGAGGAGACTGACGGCGAAGATCGACGACAGCAAAAAAGCAAAATTTAAAAAAACTGCTTTAATTCAGTGAAAATAGTATATATTTTTAGGCGTGAAATTTCCACAATAAATCATATTTTCAATATAAAATACTTTGCAATAAGCTTTTATGATGAATGATAGCAGCAATCATATCATGAGGAAAATGAAAATTTCTTGTCAACATTAAAAATATACACGATGAGAAAAAACGCTTCTTTTTTCTTACAAGATAAACAGAAATTTCAAGCAATAGGTGCATCATTACGTGAAGCTTATTGTCGAAAGTGATGAGCTTTGATAGTTTCTAAATTCATGAACATGCAAATTGCAAACTATGTTCTATAGAGCAGTATCATTATTTTCTTTGAATTTTATCATTTGAAAGAGGGTATTTAAGGAGTTGCATGAACCTCGTCTAGAAGGTGTTGTTGGAATTTATTGCAAACGTTTGCAAACGTTGAACTGGCCGAGTAGAGCTAAGATTCGGGTAATTCAATTAAGGAGTTGCAATACGAGAAAGAAAATTTCACGAAACGAAACGATTCATATGTGATAGGTGCGATGGGTTGCTACTTGACCAGCCTTCAGGAATTTGACTGAGACAATGGCGTCCGTGCACTACCGTATTCGATTCATTCTACTGAATTACATTTCTAGCTTTATTACTCAAACAACAGTAGAGCATTTTTTTCGCTAATAAGTTAAAATTGAGCAATGTACTGGTTACAGGTGCTAACTTAAGGAACTCACTGGGAATTACGACGCTCATCATTTTTACGCATTGTTTTAGACCTTCAAAATAAACAGAGACGCTCATCATTTTTACGCATTGTTTTAGACCTTCAAAATAAACAGAGTCTTAGTGATGAGTGCATTGGCAACAATGAGACCCGAGCTGAAAGGACTATTATGATGGACGAATTATAATGGACAAACACGTATAATGCTTTGAACAAGAAAAAAATGTTGCAGAAGAAAAGCATTCGAAATGGAAATTGTAGGCTTTCTTTTGAGATCATTGTCATGTTCAATCGTAATTTCTCTCCGAAATGACACCACAGTGGCGTATAAGACTCGACGCATTTATAAGGCTGGAGATAGCGGTGACGTATAAGACTCGATACGAGCACCAATTCAATATTCGAACACAAAACGGTCGAAGAGCACGCAGCAAGTGACTCTCCTTTTCGTTTGGTGCATCAGTGCAGCTCAGCTCAAAGCGATGGTGGAATGAACTGTTGTTGGTTATAAGTAATCGCGTCTGTATCCGATAGGATCGCTTCCTTTCATCGGGACCATGCATTAAGAGGGCAGAAAATATAAATGTCGAATTATGCGGCTGCCCAGATACCACCCGAAAATCCAGCACCCCATGATCTCCTACTCGTCGCACTTTTCGGATTGCCTCCATTGAAGGCTCTAAAATGAACTCACTACTATGGGTTAATAAAGCACGACAAATTCATGTCTTGTAAAATCTACATGCACATGACAGCCCATCATTAATTTAATACTTTAAGAACCATGAGATGAATAAAAACGAATAAAAAGACTCAAATATGACATAAATGAGTCAATTTTAAATTCCTCATATGGAATTTTCATCGTAAAGTAATTAACGAGAACTCTCTAAGCAACTGATAATCGAGTATTTCGAAAAGACCTCAACTGATCGGTTCAATTTCTCTAAAGTTTCGGCCCAGGAATGTGAATTTAAACAGATGCACTATTTTTGTTAGCTGGAAGATATTATGCGTATTGGCAAGATCGTTTGTAGGGTGCATCGATTCAATTTTATTGGAAAAGAAGCAAAGAATATCTCAATGAATTATGGACGGGAAACGTTGTCACATCGTTTATATATCAGATCAAACTACGCATATCAGTTGCTCAATTTTTTTGAGAATGATTGGCTAACGTTGTGATCTTTATGGGTAGATGCTATTGTAAGAAGAAAAAGAGAGGAAAAATGGAGATTTCGAAAATTGGCGTGATCTACTACGTCGTATACAATGTTGGCGTGACCTCCTATGCCATATACAAAGTTGGCTTGGTCTACCAAGTCATATATAATTATTTTTCATAAGACGAACAGCTTCATAAATACTTTGAAAGGAATAGCAACGAGAAGGATTTGAGGAAAATCTTCAATTCCTCTGAGCTGATGAATACGGCAAAAAAAAAAAAAATACTGAGGAGGATAGAAAAAAGTTGCAAATCTTTGAACTAAACTGATAGGTCGTAAAATCTCATTTCAGTGACAAAAATACTTGTTGATAATTCACTCAGCCTGATTTATCTGCTAAAACAAAACAAAAATTATAGAAATCTCAACGAACCCTTTTTTTGTCCTTATAAATAAGATTTCGCATGAGCAAACATTTTTCAGCTCTTCTATTTGAAACTTGAAAGAAAGAATGTCATGAAGTGGAAAATTCAAGCTAAAGGTGTAAACTTTCCGATGGTTTTATTAGAACTCTACCTCAGCTTTTCCACTTTCCAGCATACGAAATATCACCTGAGGTGTCAAATAATGCTTTTAAGTGAATTGTAGAGCTTTGAAAATGAGATTAACATATTTATCTATCACAAAAGAATTCCGCTTTATGGTATGGCGAAAGCAAAAAAAACGTTAATGAGAGGAAACGATATCAACAATGCCAATTATCGAAAATGTGGCTGGGCAAGTGAGGAGCAATTACACTTCGAGAAGTTTCAGCTATGAATTCATTAGCTTACTTTATACAGAAGTGGCGAATCCATAAGCCATTAAAGCCGAAGTGTTTGTCAAACATGAAGTTTAATATGGCAGAGGTAAAGATAGCGGCATCTATTTTTCAGGATTGAAATCTACCTTTGATCCATCAAATGATGGAACAAAAGTTCGCAATCTATCATTGAATAAATTGCAAACAATAGTTATCATATACCGTAAAGTTGTACGTTTGTTGATACACGTTCCGATATAGAAGGCCAACGCAGAGAGGAGAATGGAAACTATGATGACGATGAATGCCCAATCGGGCACATGCTCTCGATAGCCACCATGTTCGTTCTTCTCCGATGGTGGCTCACTAGCGTCCATCGCAGCGAACAACTCCCCCAACAACAATTCCGCTTCGTCGAGTCCGTACACTCCTCGTAACTACAAAGTATTATTGAACGTTTCAAAAGAAGTAATAGGAAATTTCCTACATCACGGTGAAAAGTATTTTTCGTATAGATGAAAGTGATTTTGCAGAGCGAATGTGATTCAAACGTCTAGAAAATCGAATAATAAAATTTAGCCTTTTTCAAGTGCCATAAACTTTATTTTACATAAACAAAATTATGTCGAACATATATGAGATTATAGAAAGGAACTGTTAAGATAGCTTAATTTACAACAACAGCAACCACAAGCATCTTCACTGTTATAATTGAGAAAGCAACAGAATCATTATATGATCAGAAAAATTCAAGACGAAGAGTCAACGCAAAAGCTGGTAGGATCAGATTTGAACGCAAAAAAAATTACCTTATGTAACTAGTCACAACTTTTACATAGTACAATTATGACCTTCACACCTTTATGTAAACACAGGATAGAGCATACTGCCCACTGGTATTTAAACACAGGGAATGTCTAATATGGTCGGTCACCTCATACGAAAGCAACGCTCCGTATAGGCAGTCTTCATTGTTCGCCCAGCTGAATATATTCCACCATTACAATCTGCAGCGTTGGATCAAATAGTCTAAATCTTTAAAAAAATTTAAGCACAACCTTTTAAACGTGATGGGCATATCTCAGAAGTTAAAAAAAAACGGTGGAAACAAATAAAGAGCGATGACAAATGAATTGGTACGATGTGCGCTTTTGCTTCATCCTCTCAGTTGTTTTCATGTATTAGTTGTAAATAACCTACATGTGAAATGATGTTCAAATTTTTTATTAATGCTAGTACTCTACAAAATCCTCCGCAGAAAGGATCGGTGTTTTGAAGTTCAAGGAAATAGAGTGAGAGACATGCATTTTTGCTTTTATATGCACAAGGTGAGAGTGCGAGACAAACAGATAGATACTTAGACATATACAGACGCAGGCATAAAATCGCCTAAGTGCGCATTTAAGAAATAAATTGGCAAAAGTGTCAGCAAGGAAAATTCAAGCTGTTCTATTGAGAGCATCAAATGCAAATGCAGAGCTAAAGTATTTTCGATTAGTGAAATAAGAAAAGCTGTATTTGACGGTCAATTTGAAACGTATTTTGCAATGAACTTATAGCGTTCTATTGGATAGGTCATAGTGAATATTGTTGCCAAATAATCGAAGATGTGGGCTATCATTCCGTTCTTCGAACACACTAATAAAGCGAGCAATTATTTTTACCATTCTCCATCTTCAAGTCATCTTTTTGAAATGGAACGAAATGAAATAAAATGAAAGAAAATAAAATAAAGTAAAATGAAATAAAATAAAAATAAAATAAAATAAAATGAAACGAAATGGAATGAAACGAAACGAAACGAAGTGAAACGGAATGAAATGAAATGAAATCGAGTGAAAAAATGTAATGAAGTGAAATGAAATGAACTGGGGCGAAACGAAATAAAGTGATATGACATGATATAACATGATATGATATGATATGAAATGACACGATATGAAGCGATATGATATGATACGATGCGGTATGGTACGACATATGATATGATACGTCATGGTATGATACGGTGTGGTGCGACGTATGATTTAGTATGATATGATATGATATGATATGATGTGATGTGATATGAACATGATACGGTATGATGAGTGCGATATGATATGATATGATATGACATATGGCGTGGTATGATATGATATGATATGAAGTAAAATGAAATGTAATGAACTGGAACGAAACGAAACGAAATAAAGTGAAAGGAAAAGAACTGAAATGTAATGTAATGAAGGGAAATTAAATGAAGTGAAATGAAACGAAAGGAAAAGAAATATAGTGAACCGGAATGAAATAAAATGGAATGAAGTGAAATGAAGTGGACCGAAGTGAAATGAAACAAAAGGTAACTGAATGAAATCTAATGAAATGAAATGGGACGAAATTGAGTGAAATGGAATATAACGAAGTGAAGTGAAATTATAAGAAATGAAACGAAATGAGATATAATGAAGTGAAATGAAAATAGTCGACTAAAACCTGCTGGTCAAACACACCAGCAACACAATCTACATCTGCAAAGCCGACTTTTGAGACCGATCTGTTCATGCATCTTCTAAACATTGACCTGTGGAGTGGAAAGTGTGAAAAAGTTGAAAAAATGACAACGCTAGCTAATTAGCAAAGTAAATTTTACACAAAATCTGCGTACCACCTCTGCAAGTTGCATTTAATTTGACTTTTTATTTCGAGAAGATACAGCGGTGACCGATATCAAAGGCTCACAATTTATGACGTCCTCTGCTTTTACTCAGCGATTGTCTTCAATTCAGTGTGAAAGATTTAAAATGTGGACGAACGATCAAAAGTCATATATCCACTGCCCTCCACCAAACTGGATTCAAACTGAAAAAACTGAAAACTCGCACTGTTCATTTCATCGAGTAACTGATGTGGGACCGAAGTGTTGCATTTTCACTACTCCCCATATTTAAGGGCAGAATCTGGATGTAGCCGAATAGCGCAACACATATGTTTGCAAAACCGAGCACGGTGATTGATTGTTTCATGAGGAAGAATCTTAAAAGATTTTCAGCTAAACAAAATGAACCTTGGCCTGTAGATATTTGCACCACTACATTTATGCGGATCTTTGCTAATGCAGACGTTGTGTGACTTCTAATATCGGTTTTCTTATTATCGCAAAATCAATGCGCGTTTCGCGTCCAATCCACTGCAACGGTCTCAGTTGTTTTTCATATAGATGTCATACAAAAGGAAAAAACAGCAGCCAATTCAGCTGAGAACCAGAATCTGAAGTTCAGGGCGAAAGTAATCAGTAGAAGCTGACAAGTAGAAAATTGAGACCTCTTCCCTTTGTTAACTCTTTGCTGCGAATCTGATCGTATTTCAATAAAAAGCAATCATTGTTAACTCGTTCAGGGTAAGTTCATGATAAAGAGTTCTGTTTTTCGCAAAAAAAAGTCGTATACAGATGTATTTCATTTAAGCCGCAAGTAGGGATAAATAATGCAGACGGGTTTATTACCACAGGGAAGAGAACTGCGTCAAACTAGGACGTTAACGAGTCGATATTCGCATTTCTTTTCCTTGAAATTCACTCCTTCAATTCCAAGCTTTTTTTATGTCTATTTTTGGGCATATTTTTTAGTAAAACATTTCTTCAGTTTATATTATTTTAGGCTTGTTATTTGCTCTAGAAACATAAAAATTGCAAACCATATGAAATTAACCATAACTTTTTTACATTTAACTCATCTATCCTTTGGGACTCTAAAAATAGTCATTTGATAATTGATAAGTGGATGAGACTCTTTGATGGATAATTAGGTTATTGCAGCGCTTCGCCCTTATCTTAGTTAGAGCTGTGTCGTTTGAATTGATATTGACAAGCCTCAAACAGCGGTGTCTATCGTAAATTTTCAAGAGAGAGTGAAATATTTATAGAAATGGACGAAAGTCATAGTTCTTCAAATAGTAAGCAAATGTGAAGTGAAATTAGCGTACTCCGATAACAAAAAAAGAGTAGAAGCATTAATACGTCGAGACCAACCATCGGCTTTTATCTAACTTTCGAATGATAGAATCTACACCTCTGATCATATTTTGTTGCCCAAGAGCTAAAAATTTGTGTTTGGCTGAAGTCAAGTACCAGGGAACGCTCGGATTTCCTTTCCTTCGTTTATCTGGAAGGGTAGGGAGGAAATACAAATATGTGGTAATTTAAACGAATAATTACCGATATAGCGGTGTTCGAAGTTGAACGATATAAGTGCCTAACTTTTGCATCTGTAACGCTGAGTTTAAAATCTGTTGCTTTACATCAGCACTCGACTTGGAAAAAGGCTGAAAGTTATGTGTTATATTAATTAAATATCAATGATAGGATTTCAACCTTCTCCCCACCCTCCCCATCTTGAAGTAGGTGTATCATCTGCCGAATTCCATGCTAAGGTTAACAGTTGTTTCGGTATAGAAAGAACTTCAGGTGCATAATGCGTTATTAGCCTGAGGATGAATACAAATTTTCGTGTTCTCCAGCTCTCCACCTTTGCAGGATCGAAGCATTTTCAAGCATGTTTTCAAAAAAAAACCTGGTTCCCATATATGTCATGCTCTGTATGCGTGAGCGCTTTTCATTGATTGGTTTAAACTGTGCTTGATACGAAAGATAACTGTTCCAGACCACCATTAAAACGAGCAATAGAAATATTTATATGTCAATAGACGACAAGATTATTAATTCGGTTTGGGGATCATCTTATGCAATAGAGAAAATATTGATGAAAAGAGAGAGAAAGGAACTTTGCATATGTTACAATTGTGCACAAATAAGTCCTCAGTCATCAAAACCATTATTCATAGCAAGGCGACAACGCGTTCAGCACTAAAAAGCCACAATGAAGCACACTTTTCATTGAAAAGATATCTCGGTTGCACTGAAGATCTTTTATCGGTTCAGTTGATCTTGCATTATTGTCCAAGAATTCTTCATTCACAAGTGGTATGGACTGGATGATGATGGCTGAAAAAAAATTCAATAATGAGACCCTTTAAAATTTTTTCTTTTAAACGAGTGAATAATTTGATGAATTTATAAGACGAGCAAAAAGTGGAGAGAGGGGGCGAGAAGAAGGTGGCGGTGGGAGGGAGACCGGAAATATGGTTCTTACCCTCCTATGTCGCTTATTAGATAATCCGTGCAAATTTGACTTCCTCTCAATCGTGGAATGAAACCTACCGAAAGACACCTTTCTTTGAAGCTGTGGCGTTTGCATTCCTTCTTGACATTATATAAGCCATTAATATCACTACCTACAACATTTCATCAGTGCATGATGGTTTCCGCTCTTCTTCAATAAGATGTAAAATGGATTCACCATATAACTAATGAGTACCTGCAATACATCCAAATTACACTGAAGAAAAGATTGAATGGATTTTTTAAATTGAATATTGCCCCATCCGAATCGATTATTCCAGCCGAACTTGAAGCGCAAAATTTCATATGAAATGGCATTAAGTTTTTTATTCTCCACAAAGTTTTTTTCATAAGGTTCGGTATTTTTCTCTTCAGGTTGCTAAACAATCTTCAACAAACTATTCCCAGATCAACGCTGAATATTCTATGAATATTGGTAAAAGATGAAGATGTTTCTTGAAAGAATTGTTGAGTGATGCAGTTTTATCTGTCTAAAGCACGATACTGGAAGTATGCGAGCATTCGAGTGTTGTTATTGGCAAAGTATACGAATCAATAGAATTTGCTGCTCTTTTACAGCGTTTTTGTTGGTTGGAATGCAGCAAAATGCAACCTATACAGGACATAGTTTGTTGGCTTCATCAGTGGCTAAGCGTAGTTCATACAAAATAGTCGTTTTAAATGCGCATCACAACTCATCCCAATATCGTTAAATATCGTTAAATGTTAAAACGCGACTCAGTTTCATTCCTTTTGACGCATTATTTTAACCTCCTACCCTTCCTCCCTCCTTCCCACTAATTGCAAAATTTCGACCGATAGTAAAAGCATTTCTGACAGCACATTTTCCATAACAAAGGACAGAAGCATGATCAATTACAGAAACATGTAATCACAAATGAAGGTAATTGGAGGGAGAAACATTTGAGCAAATGCAGATTTTTTGAAATTGAAAAACGTCTTGCAAAGTAGATCATAGTACATGATCTCGACGACTGCAGAGTGGTGCGCCGATTAAGATGCATAAAAAAACGTAGCTAGATATTCACGTCAAATAAGCTATTGGATAGGAACAAAAGCGCTCTTCTATATAATTCACTTATTTTTTGCTACTCATCAAAAGTCTTCGCAAATGAAGTTTCTTGACGACTTGCGCGCTAAAACGTTGGTCAACACATGAATGAATTTTTGACAAGATTCTGGAAAACGGGTGTTACCGGAACTTGCGCATAGAAACTTCCTTATGTAATGTCCGACACCCTCCTGTCACAATACGAAGTATCGGTGAGGCTGTAAAGGTTATGATTTTAGCTTATCTATCGAAAGCAAATTTCATGACGTATTCTATACCATAATAGAAATTCGGGGATTTTTTTTTCACTTTCGTGATGACCATACTCCAGTAATAAAAGTGTTGTTTCACTTCGTGTACAAAACTACTTTTTCCGCTATCATCAGCGGAAAGTTTTATGACAACCAGATCATTCAATTCATCACCAGGCTTTGAATTTTTAGCAAGATTATAAAAATGAGGATATTTTTGATGCTAACACCGCCCACCCAACCACCATGGATTGACTCATCGAATCAAATCCACAGAGAAGGATGGATTCGTAATTCAGAAAACAGATTCGGCTATCGCATCAAATATCTACTGAGAGAATATTTCGTCTGTCGCGCAATTCGAGGCCGAGAGCTTCAGTAAATCGAAAATTTTTAGAGACACTAATTGCTAGGTTTGGAAAATAAGATAGCAACATATAGCAGTGATTTCTAGAGTTGCAGTCCAAACTTGGGTCTTTGTCACCATGCTTCAAATTTCGTTTGAGTTGACACAAAGAACCTCCAGATCGAAATGCATGATGCAGGCGAACAGACGGAAGGAAGGAGTGGTAGCAAGTGTTTGCTCGTGAACGTGAAGGACACGCCATCTCCAAACCGATTCAAGCGATACTTACCAATACGCTTCAAGCGATACCAATTACCGATACGATACACTTACCAACGCTTTTATTGACCTCTTTCTCTTATGACCACTGGTCACTATCGCCCCCTCCCCCTCCTTCCCCAAAGAAAATGCTTAATGTTTGAGAATTCCAAATCGGTCGGCAAGAAGGATGGAAGATGCTTCCAGAGAAAAAGAGCGTTTTATTGTTTCGCAATTTCCGTGGTCATGTAAGAGTAATTTCCTGGGAGCTTTCAACAGATTGGCTACATTAAGTGGAAATATATCTTCTTTGAAATAGTTGAAACAAACTATGGAATAACTACATTCATTAATGCTTATTATTTTGCTTCTTTGCTCGAAATGTTAATGCATTCACCGCTTTTGAATAAGCAATGAACCCACTTATTACTTTCAGATATTAACTTCCAGAGAAACCCATCAAAAATTACTCTTATTGACTATTGACCAGTTTTTTTGTGCGGTCCGAATTTTTACTCGGTTCGAATGGAAACAAAAAGAAATTAAAATAGGATCGAATGATTTCGGTCGCTGATAAATCCTTAAATCGATATAATACCGAGGAAATAATCGCAATATTAATGAAATTTTATGATTATCTTTGGTATGAAGCATAAAAAACTATCTCTACTATTTGAACTTAAAAATGATTCTTTATAGAAGGGACGCTCAGAAAAATTGCAGTTAACGGAAACTCGACACGAAGACTATTTAAATGACAATAAATGAGCATAATATTATGTTATTAATAAGCAGGCAAACAACGACAATGGACGCAATTGTGACGACAACGTGGGTGCAACATTCATACAATAAATTATGAATGTGAAAAATGTCGCAAAATATAGGAAAAATCCTCTCAGTCGGTAAGTCAGAGGGGCAAATGAATGAACAGAATCGAACGAATTTTGCAACTCTTATTATTAACTAATATTATTGAAAATACAAATTTGATCGCTTAGACTGCATAAATTATTCTTTAATTAATATAGGGATTAAGAAGTAGGAAATTAAGATGAGATAATAAGAATATTTCAACGCTAATAAATAGAAGAGATCAAAGAAGTGAAGAGAGCTTTGTAAAAAAATTGTGAAGCAAAATGAGATGCTTTACGTTGCCCATGAAAAAAAACGAATTTTACGAGGCAAGTATTTGAGAAGGAAATCAATGATATAATAAATGCTCCATTATTTTTAATTTGATCGAAACAGATTAGTTAGTGATCAACTCATGTATACTCACCTGTAAAAGATAATTATTTTTCATGAGAATCAATCACGACTATTACATTATATTTTAGATCTGAGCTATTTAGGCGGTGAAGAAATAATTGAGTTGAATATTAAATATAAGGCACATAAAAAAAGAAGAGAGTGATAATGTTCAATTGTGCAAAAAGTTTTTGTCTGGATAAGGCAACTATATATTGATATATTTCCCACTTTATTAAATCCGTCGGAAATGCCACATTTTTCAATAAAATTTCTCACGTCAGAAAACATTTATGAGTTATGAGTGAAGGAAAATTTCTCCGCAAAGAACACTCTAGTATTCGTACAACTATAGAAATGAAAGTCGATTATTAAAATCGCTCTCAAAATCACCGCACTAATACCCAGCAATCTCAATATCGTCCAATCGTTTTCATTAATTCCATATCGCTTCATACTTCATCTACAATTACAATATATCGTACAAATGAAAGAGTACAGCAGTATTATTTTCTTTAAATGTGGCTATCCAATGAAGTTTAGTGCTTCATGAACCTCAGATTTGAGATTCTCGTTAATTCACTGCACTTTTTTTCTGAATGCTGAAACTAAAGGCTGATCTTCTCTATTACGTTGTCGAAGAAAATATTTGCGATGAGCAGCAACAGAAAAATGGGGATGAAAAACGCAAAAAAAGAAATCATAGAGATAAGAGAAAATAAAACGATCATTAACTATGCGCATCGACAATCGGACCAATCCAGAAATAGAGA
The DNA here is from genome assembly GCA_022844705.1 of Toxascaris leonina. Taxonomy (NCBI): domain Eukaryota; kingdom Metazoa; phylum Nematoda; class Chromadorea; order Rhabditida; family Ascarididae; genus Toxascaris; species Toxascaris leonina. The sequence continues at coordinate 21,592 of JAARMF010001378.1, read as the reverse complement.
ATTCACTGTAAAGTCAAAAAATTCAATAGAGACATCATGAATCTATAATACCAAATTTGACAGCGGTATCAGGATTGTAAATTCACTTGAATGCTATCTTAAATACGCTCCATCGCTTCATCCACTGTCTAAGCGCTTTTTGGATTTTCCATAGTTTATTGATAACGAGGGAGAAAACTATTCATATAAGCAGGCAGTTGCAATAAATAGGACAGCACAACAACTCATTAGTATGCCAAAGCAATTCAAAAGCACAACCTAAAATAAGTAACTCGGTCGTGTTCTCAAGCAATGCCGTTTGTGGTTTAAATTGCACAAGTGACGTTGCTCGTCGCGTTAGTTCTTCTTTTACTATCGGATAAGAGTCTAATTTCCTAGATTTGAGACAACAGAGTGGGCGATCTTAAGGCTCTGAAGAGTTGGACTCGATAATGCAGAAATCGAATGTGGCTAATCCAATCAACAAGAACTGACTAGCTAGCGGTAATAGTTCAGTAAGACTCGTATGGTATTAAAAAAACAAAACGATTTCTTCCATTTTCCTTGGTTCAGAAACATGAGCAAATAGATCTTCTGTGTTGACAACAGGCTGGCGCAAAAGGCAACAGACAACAGCCAGTGGAGAAGAAAGCTGTGATTGAAAACAAATTCAACACTGAAGAAGAAAGTAAGCATATCTACAGAAAGCAAATAAGTCAACAATTCTACTAAAGAAATTCTTTCTGTGCACACAGCTCTAAGTCTGCTCATGAATGTGCTTTACGTGGATTTGCTTGCTTTCTTCTTTAGTGTTGAATTCGTTTCCAATCACAGACTTCTTCTCCGTTGGTTGTTGTATGCTGTCTATTGCGCCAGCCTGTTGTCAGTATAGACGAACTCTTTGCTCTTCATGTGCAAGTGAAGAGAGGAAGATGATGAGGAACTCGATCAGTTTTTGAAATTTCTGGGACAAGAATTCACAGGGGACTTCCTGACTTTGCTCGGCGCTTGTTCGTCTTTCCTCATGCATAGTTCTTCTGAAGCGTTCTCCCTCTTAAGCACTCCTTAGTGCGAAATTGCTCGCAGTTGGCTACAATATTAACGATTATCTCTAGCCGGTGGAATTGCTGATATCGACAAAAATAGTTGACATCTTATCCTGTATCAATCCCCACCATTATTTCATTTGTAAAACAGATATTCACAGTTTTAATGGTGCATTCAGTTGGATTAAGATGTCTTCCACACTACGGCTATAAATCCATGAGCGTTGTAGCTAAACGTATGCTTCAATCACTACATGATACTTACTAGGGCTGCATAGGATAGGCATTTTGCTTCGCGCTGGTCGCAGCATTAGGCCACCTCAAGAATTACGGCTTTTTAAGGTATTACTTTTCAACTCCGAATGACGAGACCCGCTCTCGAAATTCCTTAAAGCTCCCTGTCCCTTGTTTAATATTTGTGAGATCGTGTCCTTGAAAGGCGCTATCGACTATTTTCTCACCTCGCGAAATAACCTCCCTTTCGCATTCATTGCTTTTCACATCTGAACAGAAAAAATGCATCGAACGCTATCGAGGTGAGGAATGGGAAAAGGCTGCAAATTATCAGCATGCGACTGAAGCACAACAAAGAGATAGCACAAGTAATAGCTTCATATTGTTTGTACAGTCAATAAAAAGCATTTAAGGATCGTTCGTTTTTAACATTTCAAGTGTGGAGAGTTTCGACTACTTCAAGTTTCACTCCATAGCTTCCATGTATCGAAGTCGAAGCCTTCATATTCAGCCACGCAAATCTAACCGCATTTTATGGCCGTAATAAAAGCGCCTAGCTTCAAATTCTACAGATGAATAGTTTTAATGCGTGGCTATAAATGAGAGTTCATCTATGAAGACAATGACAAATTATAGCACAACGCTTATGCGCATAGCTTGAAGACATTCGAGTTTTGCCCCAAACAATGAATATGAATTTGCTCAAGTTTACCACGATTTTTTGGTTATGGAATGTGGATTCGATTAAATGCTAATGACTGCAGCTGAGAAACCAAAAACTGTTACCCTCATTTTTATACGACTGGAATAAATATCGGATGCGTCCGAGATTCCAGCTCCGGATACACCAGGTCTAGTTTTAATCCCTCAATTATAGTTTCAGTATGGTCGTCAAGCTCTGCAGCTTTGTGAACGCTTTCAGATGCGCTAAATTTTGCGATGTCCTGTGTTTCTTGTCCTTCAAAGTGCAGACGTACCTTGAAGTAATCTTGTCCGCCAATCCCTAGACTACTCTGATAATCCATGACATGTCTCCTCTTTCCCATTCAGAATATTCGATATTAGCCCAACCTCGCGCCACGTGGTTTGCCAACGCTCGCACTTAAAGTAATTGTAATGTTCTATAGTATTTGATAGACTATGCATCAAAATGTGACATTCATGATAAAAGTGGCCGAAATGAATTTAAGGTGGAACAGAAGCGTAAAGGAGTACAGACGACCGCTGAAACTATCAAATGCAGTAGACATAACGAAAAAAATGGAGGGAACCCCAAGAGGTGATGAAAAAGTGATGAGAACAAATCATAAAGGTCGACTCGACTCAAGATTTCAAGATTTTCGACTCAAGATTTCTTCGCTTTCAGCGACAATTTCAATAATTTACCTCACCCAAAACCATACAAGAAAGAAAAAATGATTGAAGAATCTACTTTCATGTGCATGCGCAATAAAGGTCTTAGAGCGTCTGAACACCCAATAAAACTTTGTTACAAAAAAATTTTTATCATCGAATTGCTACGTGTCCAACTTTCTCACATATCGCCTGGCCAGTGCTACTACGAATCACAAAATAGGTTTCTGTAGATGCGATGACCAACTTCGCTCAAAAAAGGCGTGACTTCTATACTATATTCAAAAGTAAGCTATAAGTCGTGAGATTCACAATTAGCATGCGATCTATAACAAAGCTAGCAATTCATAGAAAGGTAAAGAATCTGTTGGCTGCAAGAAATCAATGGCAATGGTGAAGCTGATTCCGCGTGTAAAAGCATAATGTGAAATAATAGCACGAATTATGATAGAGAGTGTCAACACGTCCAAGCAAACGCATATTTCACTAATGGCATTGGGTATATACTGAGACGAATATCAAGTTTGTGAGCCAATGCTCTATAAAATTTCACGTTCGCCAATATGTCACTTACGTCAGCTAAATGCTTCTACGCGTTTGCCTCTTCCATAAGCTAACCGTACAATCGGCTATAGCATCGTTTCCGATTGTGAATTTCATTGCATCCTAGCATGAATAATTCGTTTATTATTGTTGCAGCTCAAATAGTCGATAGTTGAAGTTTTTATGAAGAGTATAGTAGTGAAGAAAAAGGCTTTGTATGTCATAAATCCGTCGCCGCAACATCTCAAACCATCTCGTGATATGTAGAGAACTTATGTGAGAAGGTAAATTTTCAAGAAATCGACTAACACAGCAAGGAAGTTCAAATTATGAAATAACACTTTCGTACGAAATTGGGAGAATTTGATGATCAGCAAACACGTTGAAGACATACGACAGCTATACGGATGTCGATGCAGCTATACGATGTTTTACAACTGTAATAAAAAATAATAGGATCGTCATTTGTTTTTTATTTCTTACTATATAAAGTTATTTACGACAATAAACATTTGTGCGGCACACGGTACCTACGTCATGAGATACTTCACTCACTAATAATCATCTGGAAATAGCATATAAGAGCTAAGAAACTTTTGTGGCGCATATGTACGTAGTGCATATATTCGGAGTGGGAAGTATCAGGAGTGCGAGCGTCTCATGTTTCAGAAATTAAGGCATTTGCTGCAATGCGCAAGCAATCATGCACTTATACGCTGCGTTATCCCCTCATCGCACTCATATTATTGCGAACGAATCAATCCGTATCGCCGATACGAGAACGAATAAGTGGCCGTAAAGTGGGGCCATTCAAAACTGCTCACAACAGAAATGAAATGGATAATGCCTTCTCGTAGAATTGAAAGTCAATGCACATCAAAGAAAGAGAGCGAGAAGCGTTTCTTCGACGAAAAGAAATCATCCAAAAGGGGATATAATAGCGAGGGATAATAGATGAGCATTAAGCTAAGCAAGTCAAATCTTATCTCAGACGTGAAGCATCAAGAGAGTTTTCGCTTCTTAACGGAAGTGAAAATTTAAAAAAATTTTATGTAACACAAATCGTCATCAGCGTCTACGAGTATAGACACAAGAAGGAAAGCCGGTCAAATAGATTGTTAATGCGACATTCTGCTCATTGATCCCACCATAAATCACGAAAAGATCGGTAATGAAAGCAAATCACAAAAATATTTTGCTATTTTCTTGCATACCCGCCTTGAAGTTCCAGCTGATCTCCTCCCC
>JAARMF010001377.1:10260-20944 GCA_022844705.1 Toxascaris leonina | reverse complement strand
CAAATAAATAAATAAATAAATAAATAAATAGAGTAAATAAACAAATAAGTATGCAAATAAACAAATAAACAAGCATATAAGATACTCAAAAATTTCCCACTGTATGGCTGTGAGAGATAGTAGAGGTTGTCTAGCACCCATTCTAGAGGTGTTATTTCCACGGATAATTAGCAGAAAAAAAAACAATGAAGAAATAAATAAATAATAATAATTATTATAGATTTTTGCGTCATCTTCATAATGCTTGTGATTATCTAATTGATGCAAAGATCGGCTATCCCCTTCGAATGTTTAGTATTGTTTGTGTATTTGGTGTTGAATTTACAATGCTTTCGATATGTGTGGAACGATGTATTGCGGTTATCGCATTCAGAGCTTATGAGAAAACAAAAAATCGTTCATTGGCTATTATTTTGATAATTGCACAGGTTTATTTCCGTTCCTTTATGGGACAATTTAATCTATCGCTTTAGTTAACACCTATAATATTTTAGAGGAGAAGGGTAAGGGAGGTGGGGAGGGGGGGGGTTAAGTTGTTTCATTACTGTAGTCTCCCATCATACTACTTCATATTCATTCTTCCCATTCCCGGTCTTTTTTTCATTGAATTTCCCATTATACGATACTGTCGGCGATAAGCCGATATAACTGATGGAATGATTATAAGCATATGAACAAGTAAACGCTTCTCACAACCGGCACCCTTAGTATGGATTCGTATTACCTTCGGGCATAGGTCGATATCACCTCGTATCACTCCGGATGCCTGTCTTAAAGAGATCTCTAGGATTTGGCAAATAAGTTTTCTATTTCCGTTCTATATTTAGTAGGTATAAACTGTGCACTGCGATCTTTCTTGGCTAGCGGATATGAACAATTTGCTTATAATTGTTGTTCAGTTTAGAGCTGCCAATAATACCGCTTCCATACCCCTATTTTCTAGTAATTAATTTTCTTTTAAGGAGAATTGTATGAATGGAAATCGATAAAGAATTCAATTTATTGCAGTCATTTTTTTTGGAAATTATTTTACATAGGTAAAAATACAGGTAAAATACAGGTAAAATACAGGTGAGAATTCCTCAGAAAATATTAGCACATTTTTGAAGTAATATCAACCGTGAAGAACGATTCTAAACTAACTAATATATTCAGGTGATTCTATCGCTTATTTCGGCAACCAGTTCAACGATTTTCATAACGGATTGGAATGCGAAAACTCTACAGGTTCAAATTCGGACACCATTAAGTGGATATCGATCTGAGGTTATGAATATTTCATATTATTTCAATAATTATTAAAATGTTGTAAATTATTTCAATAATTATTTAAATATTGTAATGATAATTAATTATTACCGGAAGATAAAAATTAAAAGATGTGAATATTGTTGAATATACTTGTGAAAGATTGTTTAACTTGTTAAGAGGGCGTTTGAGAATATTTATAAATATGGGATGGAATGAACAACTGCTTATTATTGTTAAATTATCTTTAATTTTTATAGTATTTCATAAGTTTAAGTGCATTTTAATTCCAAACAATTATAACTTATTCCAACCACATTCTTTTTACAGTATTATATTTATGCTTATTTTGGGACATATTCAAGGAATCTCTTTCTTATATTTGCATCAAGGATAGAAACATTTTCCAATGAGTTCTTCGCCAGAAAAATGCAATATAAGGTGCTCCGGCAGAAGATATAAATGGGGAAGGGGGGAGGGGGGTATAATCAAGCAAGTACGGTAGCAGCCTTGTCATAGATTCTGTTTCTCCCTAAATAATTTAAGTACCCATCGATGGTTGTTTCAATTTTTATAGGGGATCAATTCGTATCGTTTCACCTGTGAAATATTAGCCGTTGTTGTTCTACATACTATTAATATCGTCAATAATGTACGATTGCATATGCATAAAAAACGAATCTGTGTTACAAATGTTTCGACACTTGGAGAACGCTATCAACTCAAGGTATCGTTATATATTTTAAATAAATAGTAAAAAGTTTGGTGGATGGTAGCTTAATGGTAGAGCCTTCGCCTGATTAGCGAAGAGATCCGGGTTCGACTCCTTGCCGATTTCCCAATGGATCGCCAAAAGGTTGACTACCCAGTGTTCCAAAGGACCGGTCGCAACAGCCATATGCGAGCATGGCTATCAGCTGCATCGATAAGGGAATCTGTGAAATTACAGCTACCTTTATATCTTTGCAGTGAAAAGTTTATTAACGCTATCAATTGAAAATATCGTCAAATATTTAAAATAACTAATTGATTATATATTTAATAATAAAAAAGTTTTATGATCAAATATTTTAATCCCCTCAATAACCATAATTATTCATAAATTGTGACGACTATAAGCTAGAGGAATTTATAAAGAGCGATCCTATTCACTTGATCGAGGCGAATTACGAATAGAGATAAGATAAAATGAGATAAATTGCCATTCGTTTTAGCAGCGGAATTGAAATTTCGTTTATAAGTTTATTAAATTCGTTGGAAAAAATGAATTTATATTTAATGAATGATTTTTTATTTGATTTCAATTAATATAATCTACTATAAAATTAAAGAATAACAATAATAATTATTGAGAGCTAAAAGTATAGAATAGAACCACCATCGTCTTTTATTTTTATTACCGATTTAATTCGTTTCTTTATGTCGGTAATAATTCATCTCTATGAATACTTATTGATCACTTAACTATATATCACAGACGANGAGGGGGGGGGGGAGGTAGGGAAGGGAGAGGGGTTATTTTGTAGTGAAGTAGTAGAAATTAGCTGATGCAATTATCTTCAATATTATGGAGGAAACGAATTTCCTAATTAGCGACACGTTCTCCGGATAGCAATAAATTTTCCCCGCTTGGTAATGGGTTTTCCAGATAAACGATTTATGGCAAATATGATTTTTTGAGGGATCACTTGTAAATAAAGTGTCAGGAAATATATATATTTTTTTAAATATTTTATTATTGGATTGTTTTTTTTATTTCACTGAGGAAATTCAATCATATTTTAATAATAATCTTAGTGGATATTTTCAATAATTTATCTGAAATAATTGAATTAAAATTAAAAATAAGTTTTTTGAGGAAAATCAACGAACAATTCGATCGGTTCTTCCACTTTTTTGGGTGACATTTATTTTCGGTTGTATACATTCAATTGGTGTCGCGACACGATTTATGGTAAACTTATTTTCTCTTCGAGAATTTTTTATGCGTTATGAATATTACATTGAAATTGAGCGATTGTTGTTTTATTAGATGATAATGGTTTCATAAACCGGAACAATCTACCACTATACCTATATCCGGTATTGCAATAACTTTAGAACAACTGGTTTTCCACCAGCTACTCTGGTTTCCACCAGCTACTCTCCATAGCTATACAACAACCTTACTCATTAATGAATTGAGTTCATGATGGGACAACTTCTAAGTGTTTTGATCATCATCGCTTATCATCTTATTACTATTTGAGTAATTATCTGAGTGTTTTGCTGATTATCGTAGGAGACACAAGTGGTAAACATCTGCAGTAGCTCAGTGGTAGAGCAATCGCTCGGCAAGCGAGATGTCATGGGTTCGTTCTCGTCTGTGGACAAAAGTTTTTATTGGTCATCGAAAAACAAGAAAATAAATTTATGAACCATCTTAATCGGAGCCAAACTTTTAACGCTTTAAAATATTTATTACGAGTTGATGAATATTATTTTCAAGATTTGAGCAAATATCATTTTCAGGTTTATCCCGATGGGACACTCGAATATATTATTTATAGTGATATATTTTTAAATATATTTGTTTTTCATCCATTGACATTGTGCATCGTTCTTGCGTTGAAATTTCCCAAAATTCGTAATTACCTATGCCGAAGAGGTCAACGAGTGGTTCCGGTTGGAAAGGTGGGCAAATTATCTTCCCATTCAAATGAAGTCTTATTCATTGATGAGCACATCGGAGGTCAATCTACTTCAGCAATTCATTTGCTCTAAACTAGCCCCATCAATTACCTACTATTCGCTGTTCGCAAAACTAGAATGCATAATACAAGCGAAGGGGAATGAAATCGGGAAAGGTGGGGTAGGNGGGGGGGGGGGTAGGGGGAATGAATTTCGCGAGGATCCTAAATCCCTTAATTTCAAGATCTCTTATTTGTTTGAGGCCTTGCGAAGATCCTGGACACATATGATAATATTAAAGTGTGGTTTAAATCATATTTCTACTTTATTTATATATTTACTTATTTACTTTATTTTTATAACTATTTACTTATTTTTACTTTATAACTGGAAGTTTTCAACGTATTTTTAGATATTTCTCTATAATAAAAGAGATAAAACGTCATTTCGAATAGGAATTACATAGGAAGAATTTTAACGATGCATTGAAATTGCTCGTCATAGTGCATAATGATTAGCTAAACTATGGACGATGCACCCGTGCTTAGAAAAGTTTCTCCTCAGAGATCCACAATTTGCATCCTATATGATCCAGATGGTTTTTATTGAGTGCCTCAAATCTTTTATGCTGCCGCAATGCTCTGATTTTCTTCTACAAACATATCCTTATATCCTTATATTGTGATATATGCGAAGGTAGCTAGTATTAGCCTCATAACGAAGCGTAGAATTCTAAAATTAATACCATATATATCCGATATTACCTGGCAACATAATGCACAGAGAAGGTCTGCGACGTATATTTTTCCTTATTTAGCAATAAGCAATATTAAAGTCAAGATACTGACCAAAAGAATGGAAGAGAAGAAGAAGTCGAAGTCAAATAGTTAAATATTGAAACTTCTCAGGGTTTCGTTTTATAGGGAATTCTTTTATTTTCAATAAAACAAAAACTTATTTTTGATGGATAATTGATTGATAATAAAATTTACTAAGGAGAAAATCAATCCACCAATTAATCTATCATTTCAGGTGGAAATAATATAGAAATTTTTTCATATTTCTATTATCTTTTAGTCAAAGATATGAGCATAAATCGATGTGTTATAAAGAAGTAATCTTTCAGCAACGTATCAATATGGCACAATCAACTTGTTATGTACTCGATGATGGTCATATCGGTAGTGAGCGTTATTTTGAAGACTTAAGGATTAGTTGGAATGATGGTCCATTTAAGCATCAACATACGCTTGCTTGTGCATGGAGACATATGATTGTTGCTATGAAGAATTCTATTAAATTTCTTCTCTAATGAGGTGATTTCTTAGTTTTATTTTCCTGTTCCTAACCGGAAGGAAGTTTCCGTATCAGATTCCTTTTGTTCCAATTTTTCCGTGAATGAATTTCCGTCTAAAGAAATGATATGGTGGAAACCGGACCGAACCTGCATTTAAACCAAACTTTGATTCACTGTTGCTTTCAACCGTGTCAGGTTTCTAATTTTCCTGTGGACTCGTTTATTGACTTTCCTCTTACCAGGTAATCTAGGTAATACCAGGTAATAAATGCATACAGTCGCCGACTCTTGCATTCCCTTTTGAGCGTTCAGCTATTGTTTATTTCTTATGATGCTGTTCCTATCTTTACGTATCAGATAAGGAGGTCATAGCTAACTACTCCACTTCCGGAGCTGTTTAAAGAATCCCTTCAAATTCCGATTGAAAGATTCCAAAAATGCAACCGTGACGACCGCCACATTTCGCCTGAGGCAATCGATTCATCCGACGAATCGTGGATAGCAAGTATATGGCATCAACTCCGAATGATGAATTGACTTGATCCTAATGCTAAACGATCGTTGATAGCAAGATTCGAAAACAACAACGAAGCTAATCTTTTCATTATTTTACGCACCATTCATGTTTGAAGGATGTATGGAAGGATGCAATCCTTACTGCAGTATATTCTCTTGTATAGTTACTTGCACACAATGTTCACAGGCTATGAACAGCAATAAATATTCAGTGATGATCGAATGATAGCAACTAGATGCTTTCCAATGGATTATCGGCTTTTATTGAAAGCGATTTTGAGGCATTTATAAAGCAATCGAGAATGAGCTCAAATCTAGTGATTTGCTATTAGTTTGAGTGAGAAGGCGATCGACGGGTGGGGGAAATGAGGGCGGTGGATTTGCGTTTGTTTGTCATCTTAAGCGACACCAACGGCTTGCTTCATTGCCAAGCGAACAGCTTTACTAGCTGGACGATACACCTGCAATTAAATTATGACACATTTTAAATTTTAGCAAATTGTTTTCTGAAGAATTATTATGAAGGAAGTAGATTTCGGCAAATAATTTTGTTAATATTGGTAGTATTTTTGTATGGATAGGTAGATGAATATGGGTGAGGGAGACTTTTTTTTAATCCATCCATTTGTTCAAAATTCCTCAATGTTTTATGGCGCTGAAAACCTTGAAACTGCCTTAAGTTTCACCTGAAGTCCGACTATAAAAATGAGCCGATTTCACAAAAGATTCTAGTATAGTGCGGTGTCGACGATAATAAAACCTATATAGAATGGCGACGAAAAATGCCACCTGATTTGATGATAATGAAGAGTGATATAATCACCTGGAAAGAGCAGTTCATATCTTCGGTAATAGACATCGTACCACCGGCGTTATCGAATTGGCCACAATAGTGAGGAGCTGAGAAGACAGTTACGAGACGTCTATTCGCGAAGAACTCATATCCGTCTTGAACAACCTTTAAAAGATATTTGAGAATATCAAATGATTGATGCCTCTGCTATATTATATTCTATATTATCTATATATTGTAAAAATAAAGTCTATGCTTTCCATCATTACAGCAGTAGTCATCATCATTCCAGTGATGCCTATAGGGCAATATCAACATAGATTGAACAAAACCTGGTGGGCACGACAGATGAGGTCAAGGTCAAGCTTCTGGCAGATATCCACGACGACGTCTTGACCAAAGGTATACGAAGCGCCTCTCGTATTCGCCTGCCAACCTTTTACCCATTGATCGGGATCAGCCCTAAACACAGAGTGCCCTAAACACAGGTTCAAGCTTCCACTAAAATCACGGCTCCATTTTCTAGATTCCTTATAAGTGTTGTGTAGCGTTCAGGGATACTTTGTGTAGCGACTGTAGCTGCCAGTCCCACTGCATCGCCCACTTGTAACCTCCCCTTCCCCTCTCCCACCCCTCCCCCGCCTGTCCCTTGCAACTTTCAGATTTCGCTGAGCTATATGAGCGAATTTCTTTATGTTCAAAACTATGGACACATAGCTGATGGGTGATTTCAACGACCGCTATTGACCAGTGGGAATACTAACCAAATAGTTTGCAGATCGACTTTCTCGAAAAATCAAATCTGCGTCAGCTATATTGATAGCTTCACATATTCTATCAGAATCCGCATACCATAGCAGGTCCAATTCCATTGATGGGTTCGGTGGATCGATAGGACGTGGCAGACTCCGGAGTTGATCCAAAGTGACAAGATGAGGCGAGAGGCCACCATGCATGCAAAGAATTCTGGCGCCAATATAGCCGCACAATGGCATGCAATTGAACGTATCCTAAAAAACACCAATCACCTCAATGTTGTGATCACCTTTTCTGAGCAATAAATTCTCTCCTTTATTTACCTGTAATCTCTTCTTCCGTTACCTGTCTCTTGATCCGGCTTTGCTTAGATATGTTACAGGTGTTCCATCATCGAGAAACAACTCACCTGGAACTGTTTCCATAGGCGAATCGAGTGATAGCGGCGATTGCATTCTTCATAAAATCCATACACCCGATTGATTGCACTCGTCTCGTGATTCCCTTAAAATATTTAAGCGTCCTTGAAGCATGTGTGGGAACTCGGCTGAATTATCTCAAATTACTCGAATTCCATATGCATCTTATCAGAGCCGAAATTCTCCGGAACAAATAGAGCATTGTAAGTGTCCGTTTTTAATGGATTCAACTGATAAAATTGCTTATCAACTATCATATCTGTTAGTTAAAAATGATGATTAAATAACCTCTAAGCATAAAGAAGTTCTCGGGGTATTTGATCTTATAGCAGAATTGAAGACATATCGTCTCGATATTCTGCTTGCCACGATCCACAAAATCGCCCAAGAAGAGATAGTTAGTTTCCGGTGGAAATCCGTTCTTGTCATAGATGCGCAGCAGATCAGAATACTAAAAAATAGAAATAAAACAAACTTGTGAAAAGTGTCGAAAATCGTGCGCTCATCATTTACATCAGGTAACCACTTCAGACTGGTAAATTTTTTACCGCAATTACACCTAGGTGGGCGGTAATATCTGAGTCGAAAGCATCAACTATGCCGAAGGTTATTAAATTTCATTGAAATACTAGTGTCAGAAAGTACGTGTGATACTTTGCCAGCAGTGTATCTGGTTAAGTGGTATATCTTAACAGGTAATATACCAGTTATTACCATTAATGAAGGATACTCGGTATGGTGACCGTTATTACTGCGTGGTGATCCCTTTTGCGATCAGCATTGATTACGATTTGGGCATGCTAGCCGGTATACTGATTACCACGTTATATTGAACCAGAACACATTGCCATGCAGTGATGGTAAACAAAACCTGGTCTAACATTACCGCCCTGACTAGCATTACCGCATGGTTATCCGGATTTTGGTTACCACCATCGCAAAGCAATATGTTGCAACTAGCATTACCACCAGGTAATCGGTGCACCGACTACCGCCATGATAATCAATGATCTTATCAACATAGTCGCACGTTAATCACTGCTGTGATGTGTATTACCGCATGCTGTTCATCGAGGAAATGCAGTCATATATTTGCTGCACAATTTTAATGCAGTTTAAGGAAAAACAAAGAGCCTTGGTTCTTCAGGATGTATTCCGCATCCAGGATACTTCAAGAAATAGATGGGAGTCTATTCCACATTTAGATCGTACACGCTATAAGCGAGGGATACTTTAAAATTATATACAACATTGAAACCTGGCCATGGATATCGCCGCAAACGACGAGTGGAGGCTCGACCTCGATAAGGCTCGGCTGATTCATGAAAGTTTGTCTGGCCAGAAGACACAGCTGATGCAGCTCCTCCTCCGCCACCTGAAATTGTGTCCTTTAACTAGGATTGAACTGGAACTGCTAGCATTCCGATGGACGGCGAAATTATTTTTGATGGCTTCGATTGATATGCAAAGCTTTTACTATGCTTGTGAGCTTCTTTACAAGTCGAATACAACGGTAAAGCTACCTGTCGAATCAGCGCCAATCACCTGTCAATTATGATTAACGTGCAATTTACAATCACTTATACATATTGACCTGAATATTACCTCAGAGATGGTGTGTAGCGTGATTACCCCCTTCCGTTACCCTTTCCTGCAGTTGAAAAAGCCACAACATTGGCGAAAAATTATGAAACCATTAATGCCCAAATTCATAATCCTTCAGTGAAATCTTGTCTTATTTAACAATGAGATGATAAAAACAGATGAACAAACATGATAAACTGATAAGCAAGTAAACAAACCTGATAAACAGATAAACGGCTAGATAAACACGATAAACACGAACACCTGGATAGGTATGACATACAGGTAAACTGCTGGATGAAGTTGTATAAATTCTTCGGTTTTCGCGTGTGTTTTTGTGATCTTACATATGATCTCATGTGATTTTGTGCGATTTTCGCATCAAATCATATTGAAGTGAAGGAGAAACAAGGTGGGTTATCATTCACCTGAGTTGTGAGGCGACCGCCGGCCATTCCGACATTGAGAAGACGGCCGATCATACTGTCTACATCAAAAGGAGCCCCCATTGTGTTCTTCAAATCTTGATAAAAATATGCCTCCTGTAAATGATTTCTTCAATAATTCCCATCGACAGGTATCATTACTTTTCCATATGCGTTACGGTTTAACAGCTTAGTCAATAAAAGCTACCTGTGAGGTAGTTGCTGCCGGCTTCCGGTCCTACCTTCACCTTTACCTCCTTCTAGTCCACCTTATTATGCACAACAAATGCCATATTAACCATATTGGTTATCTATCACCAGCGTGTGGAAATTTCAGCTTATGGAATAAGCTTATTACTCAAATCTTCTGAAGAGCATCCTAAGCATTAATAATCCAGCAACCAACTTAAGCAGATACTTATGGCTTTCTATGAATGTATATCTGCAAGGAATTTGATGTGCTTATATAAACGAAGCTTTTGCTGGAAGAGTTACTTCTGTTAATATGCTTCATGAATCACAGCCAACTCACTATCTGTTCATCGAGGTTCCATTTTAACTGAACCTATTCCGATGCAGCATCCTCAGAAGAGCCACTCCACAGGCCCCTAAAGCGAGGGCAGCGGATGAAGTTTACCAGGAAGTGGACATTGCCAACTTGATCTATATTTACAACTCTAAAATGTCGTAAAAATTACTTAATATTGCTGTCCGAGGAGTATCACTTCAATCGCCTGGCGAGGAGCGAACTGATCAAACAATGTGATGCCGATGTTTTGAATTACTTTTATAGACATTTTTTAATACAAATTTCGCACATTTAAATATCAGCGGAAAAATTAGCATATATACGCTTTGTTAAGCAGCCAAATTTACATATATACAATCGATTGCCGACTTAACCGAGAGAAATAGCTGGAATTCTAGTGTCGAGAATGTAAAGTCATCAGATAACCTAGCGAGTTTCATGATCTCG
>JAARMF010001376.1:20437-37660 GCA_022844705.1 Toxascaris leonina | reverse complement strand
AAAAAAAAAACACTAACTTCGCCTCCTGCCCTCCTCCCAGGCCTCTATTAGGGCCTACCTCACGAATGACCTTTAATTGCACCAATCCATCGTATTTGATGAAGTCAGCGGCGAGTTTCTCGATTTAACTACGCTTTGGACTTTTCTATTTAGTTGAATAACCCTCTTGTAATCACATTTCCCACGTTTATATATTTTAGAGAACATGATGGGCTGGGTCAGAAGGTTTGCTTCCTGCATGTGCTGTCAGGCAATCAAATTACTTGCGATTCAATACCCGATAGCTATCAGGATCTCATGAAATTCTGCCTATTTTAATTGGAAAAGTGATCAATGACTCGAAAAATTATGTGCGAGAACGCTTTGCCTAGACCTGTCTTCGTTTCAATCAGTGCCACTTTTTCCGAAAGTACAGGTAAATACTAAGACGTAAGTCCCACAGTTAACACATAACAGCAATTGTGTAAACAAAGAATCGAAATAAATGCAAATCCAGCTTACTTCACCTCAACAGAATGGGAATCTTCTGGGTGATAGTAGAAACACTTAACGCCATATTTCATCATCCGAGAAACATTTTCGCCCAAGAGACTATCCCAAAAAAAACATCACCGTCTCCTACCCTTTTTTCCAGCCCCCTTCGCTCTCCTGCCCTTCCCCTCAACCCCTTTCGCCTTTTGCCGTGCCCCCAGACCCTCCCCCCCTCCTTCTTCAACAAAAATCTTTTGCTTTAAGCTCCCTGATAAATCCCTTTTGTCACGGTCGCTGCATAACCAGTTACATATGCGAAGTAAAAAAAAATCAACAACGTTGCGGTGGCACCTGACACATATGTTGTACAATTGCGGTCTCTTCTGCACTTAATCCACGCATATTTCTACGTGTTGCCATTTCATGTACTCGAAGCACTTCTACTGCTTCAGCCAACGACTCTCGCACATTATTGTTACCTATAAATGATTTCGATGAATGAAACAACTCCATATAGTTGAAAGTATGCACAAACCAAAACCAGGCATATTTTGCTGTGATAGCTGACCGAAAGACTTTCTTGCAAGGAAACGCGAAACGAAGAGGTCTAGAAAATCGAAGACGCAATGAGAAAATCTGAGTCTTAAATGCTAGCAAAGGGATGCACTTGTTCTCGAAGTTGTGGCTTAAATCTCGAGAATAAGTGCTTCAAATGGCTAACAGTTATAGCTAAATAACTACGACAATGAGTATATCAAAAAGCTTATTTAGCTAGCATTAGCTGCTTTCTGCTCTAAGGTAATCACTGAAAGATAAGCATCAGAACATTCACTACCAATTTATCTTGAGCTCGAACTCGAACTCGACCTCACAAATGCAATTACTCTGATCCATATATGATGCTAGCTTGGCTTCTTGCTGAGCTCCAGCCCATCTCATTCGTCTAGCTCCCAATGCACTAACAATTACGCCACAAAAGAATCTTTATAGCAGTCTCGTTTATGCATGCAAATATTGATGGAGCCTCAGGTAAGTGCTACCGGTCCTCACCACCTGAGGTCAATAACTAACGAATTAATAGCGCAAACCTCGCGTAGGAACACCCAACAAACGATTACACGTTTCGCCATCTTTCAATATGACCTGTGTTGTGCTATCTTGTTCGTGAACGGATGGAGACTTTCGAAAGCATGTACCACGTGTTGAAGCGATCGCACCATCCAATGGAATATCTGGACTACATAGTGAAAGACGATTCACGCAATCCTGTAATTCATCTACTTATTCACGAAACTTCATTTATTAATAGAGTCGTCTTTAATTTTTTATTAAACAGAAATTGAACAGAATAAAGAACGCCTTTGTGGTGTCACAGCAGGAAAATGAGGTAAACGAGGGAATTATAAAGATTGTATGAAAGAGGTTTTCCGGAAAATTGCTAGACGACAAGCGATTTCAAATGAAATACGAAGAGAAAACTCATAGTGCTGAACAGAGCGATCAATCACGCGTACCATTCCCATTAAGCTTCTTATCAAAAGCGATTTCAGGAAGTACAACGTTATCTTTCATCTCAGCATCAACCTCGTTAACGATTGCTAACAGGATTGTTTAGTCAAGTGAATTCACCTATGGCTTTTGATTTATCTTGATGAATTGATAAGCTGTTGAGAAGCATATTAGAGAAAGGAAGAGGATAGGAAAATATCGTCTTGATGAAGCAATTTTGTAAGTTAGCAGCAAACAAACGATAAGCGAAATAATTCGCTCGTAGTTTTTATTAACCTGGCCACTTACCTGAATTTTGTGGGCCGATTTTCCTGGCCTTTAAATTCTATAACCTTCTTTTGAAAGTGATGGAATGGAAACGGCACAGGATGATATCTGCCAGTGTATACAATACTCACTATAGACATAACGTCTCAATAGTGCAGTTTCGTGCAAAGCAAATAAATTTGAGAAGCGGTTTAGAGCAAACATGCAAAGGTAGGATCGTTATTACAGAAATAAATTTAAACGCTAGGTGGAATAGCCGGTATTGATAAAGATATGAAGCTTAAACTTACACTAACAGGTGCCATAGCTGGCGGCATTTCCACAGAGGATTCGGTTGCACAGTTTGGTTCATTCATTAGCTCTGTTGCATCATCCAAATCGGAGCCTGAGTTCTCGCTGTTGGCGCTATTCTCATTGGACAATATCTCAGATGTGCTGCTTGGCTCACTGTTTTGACAAGCAGAATTCTGTGCGCATACAGAAAGGTCATCCTCTCTTTCTTCATCAATCGGTCCAAGAGTTCGAACCTCAAGCATACTATCACCAACTTCCCGTTCATCACCCATTACGAATACTGTCGTCTCAGCAGATTCATCTGTTCCCGAACTACAGAATGTCGTACCTGATGATGTCATTGTACCTGAAAAGAAAACGATAATGTAATTGTCTGGATGGAATGGAGGAACAATTTGACGGAAAGGTAACTTAAGACTAATCAATAGACGAATCAGTATGTGCTATTGATCAGAGAAGCAAATCGCTAGTGCCTACAAAGCATTCGACCCACCGATACCGACTATCCCCATAAGTAATGAGCATATCAGTTGATCATATCACCGTAAACGATCATGCAAACACCCCCTCCCACCCCCCTCCCCGCCCCGCAAAAGGCAAACAAGCCGCAAATAAATAAACATGTAAACTGCGAGCAGCCCAAACGCAGCTAAGGTCAGGAAAGGTGCAAGTTGTTTGAATGTAGATCGTCCAGTTCCTTCCCTCAATGTTGGCTAATTGACTTGCTCGATATGCTACCACTCTCTTTGCCTCTGAGAAGGAAAATACAATTATTGCAACCCGCAAACCCTACCCGTAATATCACATAATTATTTAAGGAAACCCGGTTGCTAGGTCTTCCGTTCAACTAGAGGAAATGTGGAATGGGATCGACAATGGATGCGAGGTAAGCGTCTGCGCGCTATGCGAACCACCTCTGTTATCGCACTTCAACCGGCGGGTCGTTCCGGTGTTCAAATTTTTGGATATAATTCCAGGTGTAGCCCCTCACCGTCAACAAGTAATTAAAAACCAAGAACAACTAAGAACAGAACGCTTGCAAAATTCTAGCTTACTTGTCGATTCGAACATTCCATCAATGCCTGTTGCACCTTGTGGTATCGTTTTGCTTCCGGTAACAATCCCATCAAATGGCACCTCGTCAAGATCGAAACTCTGAGAACTTCCTGATGACGTATGACTCAACTCATTCCCACCAACAACCGTTCTTCCCTCATATTCTGAAGATGCGTCAGCGCTAAAGCACAACACTGAATCCTGAAATGTGAAACATTTATTTATGCTTTCCTTGAAAAAGCTCCGATAAAAGAGCTTTGGGTGGCAAATTTTTCGAGTCATTTCATCTCAGCTTTTTCAATAATTACGATATGTTCAAAGGCAATTACGGAAAAAAGCAAAGCTAACATTAGAAGCGGTACGACGGTTGCATAGTTCGAGTTGTCTAATACGATTCTCCAGCGAGTGTATATAGTCGAGGATACGCTCTTGACGAGCGATACTCGCATGCGACGATAACTCTTCCGCGTCACTGTTTTGTGTCTCACAGATTGATGTTTGCAGCTGCTGTGTTATCATCTGCAGTGTTTTCTCCTGAAATCGACCAACAATGTCTCGGCTTAGTCGGTCATAGGGAATACAACAACAATTTGGTGAGACTTTACCAAATGCATCACGACTCTATGCAAGATCTGGATCCATTACGATTGCATGATCTGAACTTAATTCCCCATTCGGTGGCTTTTGACCCAACGCCACCTTTCGCTTCCACAACTTTTCACTCTCGCAACTCAGGTGCCACAATAGCTAGCGCACATACGTATTCGGCCTAGCATTTCGCTTTCATTTTTTATCTGCATGATGAATAAATCTAGAGCTCAAGCACTTTTGAAACGAACAAAACAGTAATCTCTGACAAATTTTGTTATAATGACGTGTAGTGTTTGGATAACGACAAGAAACAAGAGCCAAAAATCGTGGCCGTTGATCACAACAACTGTGGATCCGTCGACAATGCCTCAAACCTTTGAAAGAAAGAGGAAGTAAGGTTGGTAAATAATCTCTTCCGTTTCAAGTAAAAAATTTCCCCGACAGGATGGATGCTGATCTTCTATCAATCCTAATGAGGCAATCATTTAAGAACGATGAGGGGTTAAGTGAAGGCACTGGACTGGAAAACGCTGGTCATCCGAGATTCACATGTCCAGATTACAGTCAAAAGTCGAGATATCGAAGTGGACGATGAGAACAGCGACTAAAACGGTCATGGATTATGCACGCAACAATTCGTAAGCCCAACTTTTTGTGATGACGATTCCATACTGATAAGACATCAACTGAGTGATAAGCGTATCAAGCACTGATAAAACGCAAACCTGCTTCTGATCGAAACGAGTTGAAGTTTGAGAAGAACGTTTTGCATGCGTTAAATCGGCTTCATCTTCTGATTCTTTTGGACTATTTACTTCGATTCCGCCACCAGTGGAATCGCATGCTATGCGTTCATTTGCACTCATCATTGAACCATTTCTATGGCGATTCGCAATATTTACACGAAGACTATCACGTTCGTGCATTAACGTTTGACGTTGTTCATCCAAATATAGACATAATCGACGAAGTTCATCATTTTCGCTTATCAATAATTGTTGCTTTTGCTCCAACTCGTTAAGCTTCTTCTGATAAGCTCGCACTTCCTGAAAAAAAAAGTTTATTGCATGCTTATGTTTTTGAAATTATTGAGCTTAGAGGGCGTTTTTTTGACCTCCTATTCGAAAGCAAATCGGATGATGACGAAATGCCTGAGGCGAAATTGCAACGGCTTAGAAGTGCCTACATTATGCTACCATAGAAAATCAACGTTCTGCAGTTCAATGTGCGTGACAGCCGGCGTTCGAAGTCCCTCAGCAAAGAAAGCGAACACGCTTCGATTCTCTACTGAAAGCGTTCTGGTCGCTGACTCAAATCAAGATTTAAGACTACTATTGCATTACTACGATCCTACGGGCGGCTCCTTAATGTTCTGGAATTAACAACGTTGCCCTAAAATGTTGCTTTAAAGACCCACACCTTTGAACGCTTATTGATTCTCCGGAAATTATTACATCAAAGTGAAATATGGTATAGATGGTCAGCTGGGAGTAAATCTTGTATCTGGCACATTCCGCAACCCCCCTCCCCTTTTCCCTCCTCCTCCATTTTGAAGCTTCCGAGTTGAAAGCACCATACGGCGTAATGTACGAACATATTTACTCACATGTATATTGTGGAGAGGTGTACACAAAAATATCCGTGCTCCTATCAGATACAATTCACCATCGTTACATTTTGAGTTTTTAAAATTTCGGTTGACACTTCCTGGTTGTATTTCATGAAACAGCTGCTTCTTACACAGCTTTATTAATAAGTCTAGTCTACTCTTCGACATGCATCAAAGACTGCGTAGAGCTTGTTGAGTGAACACTTGCATAGTTCCTGTAAAATGCAGGTAAGCAGGAAAAGTGCTCTTTATTGCCCTACCTGCCATTTTTAAGGGCATTTCATTGCGAACTATTAAGCAATTTAGCTACTGACATCTATCGCCTTCAGTTTGGCGGTGATACCTTTCGAGAGAAACAATTCAAAAACGGTGATTAATGTAGTAGATGATGCAAGCAGAAAGCTGCTCAACGAAGCAAATATTCACAATGCACGGCATACGACACGTGCAATAGGCGACGAGCAAAGAGGTATTAGGAAAAAATCCTGCAATAACCTCCCATCCCCCTCCTCCGAAAGCTTTCATCCCGGCCGGGCAATAACCCCTTGAGGTGTTGCGTTTTATTTAACGCTATCGTCTGAGAGTGCATACCTGAATCTAACAGCATACACCTGCATCACAACTACCACCTAATAAGTGAACTCAAGCATCAAGAAACCTTTGGCATAGTCGTAAGCAACACCAAAAACATAGACCGATATTAAACACCTAAACGTCGTTCGGGTCTCATCGTATGACCGGCAGCAAAAAGGTAGCGATCGACGCACCATATCCGTGAAAACGAACCTGTTTCATTACTTCGCTTGTATATCTGCCGAATTGTTGCCATTCGCGGCTCAGTTGTCGTATCTTCTGACGATCATCGTCGAGAAAACAACACAGATCCCGCAACTCTTCATTGCTATTTTTTGAAGCTTTTAACTCATCTTTCAACGATCTGACCTCTCTCATATGCATCTATAAAAATACCGCATATAGATCTCCTGATCGGTGAAAACAATTCCATACAAAAATGTTATGACTATAGGCTTTGAAATAACAAGCATTTATCGGATGCGTTATCAAGAAAGAACAACGTTGGGGGTAACAACCATTTCCAGGAATCAATTTTCAAGGATTGGTCAATTCAAAAAAATTTCAGGAACTCCAGCTATCAGGTTATACGATATTCATCGACAATAGCGAGCTTGTAAGAAACGTTCCAAGCACCTCGCTCTCTTTCATAAGCAGGCCTATTGCTGAGTTCAAAAATAAGATCAACGGCATGGAAAGCTATTGTAAAGCAATTCGTATAGGTCAGTTACATTCGCGATAGTAGTCCATAAATCATTCCATAGAATCCATCTTTTGCTTCCAATGAGTCAAGAAACAGGACGATTGACTTCCTATGGTTGAAGAGCAAATCATAAGAGTTTGAGGTGTTACATGATGGTTATTTCTATATGTTAGATGTATTTAACGTATCGAATATTTATCACTCTATGGAATATATTCGCCGTTTTCAAGACAATACAGGAAGGAAATGTTTTCAAGCTTAGGCACTAGGATCGGACTAGGTGATATTAGTTATAGCATTACTTACAGCATGTTTGAACGGTCCATCTAGCAAGGTACAATCTTATGGGCATTGCGCTAGTTAGGCCAAACTATTCTGTGAATGAGTACTGCCGCAAAGAACGAAATATGACAGCCGGTTTAATCATGCAGACTGGCAACACGCAAGGTAATCCATAAAATGCTCCAGGGATCTTATTCCATTTAAAGAAAGGTCATAAGACAGCAAGAATGGCCCACTTTTGAAAGATTATGAATACCTTAAACATTATATGAGGAAAGGTCATGTTAAGGTCATATGGTAGGGAACATAATGGTCATATGGCAGTAAGTTTTGATCAGAAGGTCGAGGAGAGCTCCAGAAGAACAAGAATTTATGAGGGAAAAAAACAATGAAAACAAGGGAAGGAAGTCATCACACATCAACGCATATCGCAAACAATTTCGAAAGTAATGACCCACTTATGACAGTGAAAGAACTTTATGATAAGTCCTGAGGTCAACCATAACAATGTTGAAAGCGAAAGAACGAGAAATATAAAGAGAGGAAAGGAGAGGTCAACATCATCTTCTAAGATGTGGATGATGAATAGAGCAGAAGAAAATGCCGTAAGCAATGGTGGGAAAAAAAGAACTAATGAAATAGCCGTAAAAAAGAACTTGATGACTGTTAAATGGAGTTTGACCTTGACCTAATCAACGACGAAGAAATCTATGCAATCACACAAAATCAATCTTCCTTTCAACAGGAATTTGAAAGCGATATTCGGGTTTCTTTGGAAATAAATAGAGGAATTTATACGAAAACGAAAGAATAAATCTGCGGAAAAAATGACAACATTGATGTTTTTCATAATGCTGCCTAATAGGTCGAAACCCCTTTCATGAACTGCCAGCAAATAAACGAAAAATCATAAGAATGTGATCAGATTCTAGCTGATCCGGTGGCTTTCTCCGCGAAAAGAAACGATCCGTCTGCGGCTGGTCGGCCAAAAAAATCGGGAATGAGGTATGATGGTATGATAGATGCACGACTTTAAGTCTATAAAGTGACCATAGTATGTTTCAAAATAGACTTGACCTATATGGACTTGACCTATGACCACATACGATGTGGTATATAATAAATATATAAAATTACAAAACTGCTACAAACTTTTTATGGGGAAAGGAATTTCTAGACCAACTACGACTGGATAGATCTTCGGCGTTATCCATAGCATGATTCTGGGAAAGCTCATGGTTAGAAAGATCGTAAGAAAATGAGAAGGCATTTAATCAATAAGATATTCTCCCTCATTATTTCGGAGGTCGCCATTCTTTTCTTTGTTCGAGAAATAACTGACAATTTGATAGTTTTTGTAGCGCGTTGCCGTTTCTAGCGAAATCTTTAGCTACAAGAAGCATCCAGATATCAAGCACCGAATCCGGACGATACGGAGAAACGACACATCGGATAAAGCGTTACCTCGACACGTTTATTGGTATCGGCGATGAGTTGTCCTTGATTGGACATTAAACGACGATTCTCCGTTTCAAGCATTTGAAGGCGCTGTTTGAGCATTTCAAATGCGTTAGAGGTCGGTACACTACAATAGCCGAGTACAGGTTGACTCTGATGTCGATCAAGTTGAGATATAGGCATCCTCGACTGCAAAAATAAAACACATCAAATATGAACATCAACGATGGGATATACTCTCAAACCGGCATTTCTTGAATGGTTTAATAACCTCGAAGCTCGGCGTCATGGCGTTAGACTGCGTTCGCAGTTCACTAGCGATTGACTCAAACTCGCAAGCTAGAAGTATGCAAGACACGAGCGATTTCGATGGACGTGAAAGTAAGGTTTTGGTGGGGTTCATGAGGCAACACAGGAAAAAAATGGTTTTAGGGTGGTCTTGAGCTTTTCTGAACCAACAGCAAGCTCATGCTCGCTCACTGGTCTGTCAACAACCATAGACGCGTACTTTGCGCTCACAGATTTGACGTAACGCTACCGCATTGGCAGCGATTGTGCTCAGCGCAGCCCTCATCTTCTCAAATCTTTTGCACAGCCAACGTGATCGTTGAAGGTTTTGATTGCGACATAAAGGCAAACAATTACCTATTGTCCCGTGATGACGAAATAAATAAATAGATACATAAATAAATACATAAAAACTACTAAAGAGTTTTATTGCAAAACTTTGCAAGTTCAATTCCAAATTTTGCGAAAGAAAATAGAGGGAAGCAAAAATCAAACGCGATTATCGCAGGCTAATCAACTATAGCACGACGACCTTAGAAACACTTCAAAACAACGGCAGAACAGTCGATAAAATGAGACCAATTGCCAAATTCTACAATCAAGCTAGCAGGCAAAAACTCGTTTCTACACTCGACAAACTTTCGCAGCACCGCCATACGGCAACATCATGTCCATACGCATTAAGCCGTACATGAACGACTATCCGTATATCCGGTTGTTTCAGTGCATATGCGATAAAAGCTATCGAAACAAGGTCTAATGCGTATGCATGCGATACGTAGCGTATATTTTAGCACCCTCAAGCAATATCGCCCTATCGATGGAGTTTATGACCCATGATCTCGCGCCTTTATGACCTATGAAGCGTGGTATAATTAAATTGCACATAGAAATATGTTTGTACAACTAACCAAACCGAAACGGAGATTCTTCCGGCAACAGAATTATGGAATCTATTGGTTTCACAAAGGCTATTATTAATTGTTTCGTTAGCTTGTTGGAATATCAAGATAAATGATAGCCATGAAATGCTAAAACGCATGAAATATTAGCAACTTTAGTGCGCCTCTTTATTCCCCTCGTACACATTCGATTCGCGAAAATCTAGCATATTTCAGTGAGATATCACATTCAGGTTCCTATTCTACCTAGAACTGGTGATTTTAGAGATGCAAACCCTCTTCGAGTGCAGCGTATAACTAATGAAAAGTATCATCGCGGTTTTCCTCATTTGCATGCCGAAACTACCACAATATGAAATATGCTCGAACTCACAGAAATGATCGAGTTAGAAGCATTTCGTAGAGATTTGTGAAGAAATAAATGAAAGAAGACAAGGAAGGTAGAAAAAATTAGACTATGATATTTACTAGCCTTTGTAAAGTTCCTATGCATCACAGCGAGAAAGCAGCTCCAGGAGTAAAATTGCTCAACACGAATAACGCAAGTTTTGCTTACCTTTGAGAAAGGACCAGGATATGGTGGTGGGATTTTCACTGTCTGTTTGATGGATGTAACACTTGATGTATCGGATTCTGACGAATGTCGACAATTCAACGATGCACCCATCGTATCGATGTTCGTTTCACTCATCGTCCGATAGTGCCACAATTTGATAAGTTTGGGCTATAAAATGCACACAATGATATAAAATGGTAAATCACTGAATACAATGATGTCGTGTCGAAAGCAAGAGGAAACAAACGATGAATAGAAAATGCGCCGTTAGTTATGTGATTATTGCGCTAATGTGGACCACATGGGGTGTATTTGTCGCAAACATCGCAAAAATGATTCTTAGTTGAAGTGAAAGACAAATATTTGCTGAAATATTTCGAAGAGATTTGCGAAAAGCGACGTAACAAATACGCATCGATATATTTATATACAGATTCGGTTAGGATGGATGAAACTTTATATGAGAATTAGGTGAAAAAGAAACGATTGCAGCTAGACAACGCAGGTAAGCATAGGTAAGAGCAGGTAAGCATAATTAGGAGCAAGTAAGTATGAGATTCATTTCGAAACCACTTTGGAACTGATGGTTTGGAAATCTAATAAATGCACCGGAAGAAAAAAGAATAAAAAAGTACAACAACGGCGTCGATTTCGATAGAGTCACAATGTAGACAGCAATATATCTCTTCAGCCAATTAGTGAACGATGTTGATTAGTTGAACATCGCCTCGTTTATAGGAAATTACCCAATTGGTAAATTAGAAACTTCCCTTGTTTGGGGGAAAAATCCAAAAAATATGAAGTAAATACCTCAAGCAAATTTAGGTAAGGTCGAGTAATTTTAGAGGAGAGAAATCAAACATCGAAACTGAGGAACACGTAGCTGCAGCTCAAGAAAGAAACGGCATTTGTAGAGCAAGTAACTCATAAAGCAAATTTCCGATTGCGTTCATATGTTTGATTGCTAATGCCAAGTCCATATTCAAGAGAACAAAAGAACAACGTAATCCTTAAAAAATAAGAGTAAATATTCCCCGTATCCACTAGAAGCACTCCAGCAACTCTCGACAATTCATTGTTGTACTGGAGATAGAATTTTGGCCATGAATCAGAATCTTGATGATGAGTTCTACAAACAGAAATAGGACTCTCCAATTCGTTTTCGATTGTAGATTTGAAGATATGCTGATGCAGCAGATCCATTGGACTGGATCTGCTGATCTATGGGATCTACTGACCTGTATCTGTTGGCCTACAAGATCGTTCGACTCGGATCTAATGGCCTAGTAGGTGAGCACAAGTTCGAGATAACCAGCAATGAACGATAAGTTTGAGTTTATTCTCACCAGCGATGAACCATAAGTTTAAGCATCGAGAATATTGGTTTCGTTTGTTGACAGATATTACTGTGACAAGAATCACGAACTGATCATATGTGATTGCAGTGTCAACACGCTGCGCTCAACAAGCAATTCACATGATTCTATGAACATTTCAATATGCCATTCTTGGTTTGATTCGGTCCTCAGCAAACAAATTTATCGTCTTGGAAGGCGTCTCGAAAAGGAGAGTTGCCGCAAATAATAATAAAAATTCAGAGCATCCTCCTCCTCCTTCCCCCTCCATTTCATAGCTAATATGAGAGATGGCTATGTGGCCAAGCGAGAGATCGAGCGATTTTTCAATGTGAGAGACCAAGCGATTTTCAAACACCACTCTGCCGAGCGATTTTGTTTCGCAACGAACACTTCAAACGAGCGACTAAAATATAAGAACAATATAAATAGGGTGCTATAAATCTAGTAAAAGATGGCTAGATTGTCGAATAATTTAAAGGAGCTTTGTCAAAGAACCATTTACCCAGTAATTTATAGTACGTGAAAGAATGAGCCGATCGGGGAAGTGGCGGGGGTGGGGAGGGGAGGGTGGGGGGGGGGGAGGGTAGTTACGAAGCTTAATGGTGTTGTCGATCGAATAGGGCAGAAGCAAATCAGGACAGCAAACTGATAGGAACGTGAAAGTTGGGAAACACATAAGTTAACGAAGCAACGTTATTCAAAGAAATACCTTAACGAACCGGAAATGATGTAATGCGGGTGTATATCAGCTCATAAAACAATCTTCCGACGTTATGTACGCTAGGTTATCCTCTTTCGAAATCTGGCACAAGTATTTCCCATTGGTCCTACGTATGTGCACACCTGGTCTCAATCAAAGAACCACAGAGAACAAGGCATTTCCGAACTCCAACGGGTAGAACGAGATAATGCAGTACAACGAACACATCCATATAGTGATACAATCCTCGAAAATCTCACATCTTTTAAACAAGAAGAGGCGTAGCAAGAGGAAAACCAGAGACAAAAGTAGTTCATCGATCATCAATCATCAATTTCAGCGGCTAAGTTTTAGTGACCGCTGAAATTCGATAGGTTCACTGATTGAAGCTTTTAAAGATCACTAATGACTAATTTCCACATGCCATACACTAAAACATCGAACTCCCAATCTATAGTCGTCATTTCATTTGGCGACGAAGAAACATCTTGCATCCTTTCAATGGAAATAATGATGACACTCTTATGAAGTGTAAAAATAGTGAAAAATGACAAATCTCTTTCACTCTTAATTAAATCATACAACGCTTGACATCGATATAGCACAATATAGAATTGATTTGATGCGAGAATTTTAATCGTTTTATGATCGATTGATGTACTTATCGTCAATTCTTTTACATTTGATTCGACCCATTTTCATTGAATCTATTAAAAACAGTTTGCATCTCCAAAATGGCAATCGGAGAATTTTTTTGTCGCCCGTTTCATTTCTTTGTCGCTTTCATGAGGTATTTTCGATATCTGCATCCACACTTCTGTCACTCATATAATGCACAATTCATCAACGACATAAATGAGTGCTTTATGATAGATTTATGTGAAAATTGAAAGCAAAAGCAAGATAAAGCGCATCCTCTTTTTCGAAAACATTTCGCAAAATATCATAAAATCGATCAAGTCTGAAGCAAGCTGTTAAGTGCACATATATAGGCCTCAAACGTGGGTAACTAAACCTTTTAATTACCAAACCTCCTAATGAGAGTTTTCAAGGTTTTTACCCGAAACTTTTAATTACCCAAGTTCGAAGCTTGTTACTATGATCATGGCTCAGTGAGCCAAAACGTCAGTTCAAATATTTCTATCTAATTTGGCGCAATTCAAGGTACATAACATCAAAGTCGTAATATCTATCACTCATGTAGGGAATAGCACTCGTCTCTGAGCTCATTGTTTCTCTGAGTGATGACAATTCAAAGAAGACGAAGCAATCATTTTCAGACCAGTACAGATGAAAGAAACGGCTATATTTTAAAATGTGACCCTCAAAGGTAATAAGCACACCTGTCCTTCAAATCGATATTTCATGCATGCATCTGCACGTAAGATGAGAGAACGCTTAAACATGAATCCAGAATGGGTAAGTTTAATGTGCCACGTTTGTGTCCAAATCACCACAATAAAAAGGAAAGTGGACCTGACGATACAAATTGCGAACTCTGTCATCAAAATTTGCGATTATTTAACCGTCTACCAATTACGCATTACCACATATCCAGGTTTACTTAACTAAGGTTTATTTTTAGATTCCTGCAAAGCTACAAAAAAACTTCTTCAGTGAATTACTGTTTGTAATAAGTGCACGAGATGCAGCCGGTAGTTTCAGGAATAGATCCACAGCAAAGCTTCATGAAAACCCTTGCAGCAGCTAACGAACAACGAATCGAGTGGACGAATGAACGAGACCGAAGTAATTGATAAGCAAATAATCGACTACACTACCCATATATAATTGATTTTTTGTTCAAGTCTAAAAATAAAAATAATTTCAAAAATATTTCTACACAATCAGATGATGAGCGTGAACCCGATTGAAATGTGATATGAGGGAGTGCAACAACAAGCATCGCCATCATCATCAACATTTTGTTGAGAACAGCGTAAATGTTTCTCGTCGATGCGTTCGACAACGTCGTCCGTTGCAATCGACCGACCGATCGACCGGACCGAGCAAAAAAAAAACTTGTTTGAAATGACTCATGAAATGAGCGGCGTATAGATTAATGAGTAACACTTCGCTCCGATACGATTGACACTTCGCGCACTCATTGCTATCGTCTTTTTTTTTCCTCGAGCATTCTATTTCTCTTTAAACACCTAAAATACGTTGAGTGCGTTGAAGTCGAAAATGCGCGCAACAATTACCTACCTTTCCCGTATGTCTCATCTAGTCTTTTATTCGTTGGTGATCTTTGTTTAGAGCGAAGTCAACTCGAAACAATTCGGAATCAATGATCTCGTCCGCCNCCCCCCCCCCCTCCCATTAATGATCGCATGAAATGACTATCATATGAAACTTTTTGTCATGATAAATAACTTTGGTTTTAAACCGATGATTAGTGAGTGTTACGTATCGTAAAGCGATGAAGTCTGTTGATCTTGCGGTCAAATCATTAAGCAAACATGTTGGACGTCTTCATTCCCATTTCCCTTCAACGAATTCGCGTTTGTAAATCGTACTACAGCGATACAGCACGAGTGCATTCATTGTGAGCACCGTTCTTATAAGAGGGTATACCATCCTAAACCCTCTGACAAGATTCTTCTCTTATTTCATCATAAAAGGTTTCATCACTCCATTGTTTCAGCTGTTTCAAAACTGAGATGATTTATTAATTGCTTAAAGCCGTACGAATTAAATCAGCACTCCTTGCAACTGAATTACTGCAAGTGCGATAATCATTGTCGAATCGCTCGTTATGGTGATGTTCGGAACAGCATCGCCGCATAGATTGTCTGCAGGCGAGGAGTCCCTCTTTGGTGCTGAAGAAGCGATATGTGAAAATGACATTGAAAAGAGCGATGAGTCAGTCAGTTAATGCGTTACAACGAGCGAGTTGTACGAAGCACAACTCAACAATACGAACACTCACTCCCCCTCTCTTAGATGAACGTTGTGTGATATGCGCATCTCATCGCATCAATACAAACCAAACGTTCATCTCACAATGAATATCCCCCTACCATTCCTATCGGTGTAAACTTTAAAAATTTCAACTCAAGTATGCTTTTGATTATTGGACTAATTTTTATCTGCCGCATATATTTACGTCTCTAATTTTATTCTCGGAGAAAATAATAATGAGAAAATATTAGTAAATATTTCCTTAATTAATCGTTAATCCCGAGTTTCCTTCATTAATCATTCATTCCAAGTATCTTTCCAACGAATAAATTATGGCACAATGTTAATATACATATATATATATATATATAATAAACTGGCCTGCTCGCCTGGCCAGCGGGGTGGCGTCACTTATTGGCTACAACAATGCAAAACCACGGGCCTCAGTACCCTAATGGAAGCGCATTGTGACCGGTAGCGTCATCGACGTTCGACAGTCCGAAAGTGATATATAATAAACACGAATTAGTCGAAAATCGTTTTAATTTACGACAATATAGGGACGAGTATATTCCGGTCTTCGTAAGTCAAAAATCGTCAGTCTGTTTGCCGGTCTGTTTAACTCATCTCCACGTGATCACTGGACTGAATTCCGCTTACCATTGGAACCGGTTTTGGTTTGGAATAAGCAATTGTTTAAAATCATTACATCAGATGCCTTTTTTTGAAAAGTTCACTTCGTAACAAATTTTACACACTCGTTTCTCGAACGCGAACCAACCGGAAATGATAATGAGTTGAAAATTTTCTTCAGTATTGAGAAATAAAGCCATATAAGAAGAGGCAATAAAAACAACATAAAACATTACTGAGAAAGTTTACTTGACAATGATACTACCCGGAAAAGATATTTTGAGCTACATGATATACATGCTTCAATATACGATGGTGATAAATAATATCATCAGCAACCTGACAGATTCCCGTTGATTAGAATATAGGCGAATTATGCCTGACTATTCCTGAGCTCGTTAATTTTTTGGCCTATTACTACCAGTCAACTATCAACTGTTAATAGTGATTCTCAATTTCGACAGTATTGCAGAATCGGCAGCAAAAATAAATTTCGGCTATATTTCAAAGACTGCTTATCATTCCCACTGTTCCAACAGCGTTTCGAGGAGTCATCCAAAATGGACTGCCAGTCCCCTTAAAGAGCGACAAAGAGGTCTCATTATCAGCGCTTGATTATCATGGTGAAGAAGTAAATACATCAAATCCTTCATATATTCTTCGTAACTAAATATGATCAATCTAAGACTAACGACTGCTAACTAATAGGTGTCCATACTTGTAAAAAGAATATCTAAAATAAAAGAGACAACAAGTTCAATTATATAAATTCATATGGACTGAACTGTACGTTTATAGTCGCAATAGATCTAGTCATCCTGGGAGTCTACGTTAATAAACATGGATTTTAGGCAATAAATCAAACGATCTGGATTATAAATTCTTATAGGTTTCTTTAATGTTGGGGATTGCTTTAGCTCCTCTTGAGCTGGCTAAAGCATTTTAAGGTAATTACTGGTTATTATTATTGACACATCTACTCAACGTATATCAACAGTGCAACCTACATGTATCTTCATATGTTATGATAGAACAAGGGAAATTTTGTCCCATCTATATATATATATAT
>JAARMF010001375.1:16384-39676 GCA_022844705.1 Toxascaris leonina | reverse complement strand
GAGTACTAAATCATGGCATTCGAGTAATCCATCAGAGGAAAAAATACGAGAGAATCGAGGATCTCAAGGCAAAATATTACTGGAGTGAAATCAATCATCTTGCAAATATCGAGTTTCAGAAGCTGGTAAAGCAGATGAAGGATGCTAAGTCAAGTTCGTTCCTTAACAGCTTAATCACTGTAGCAACCCATGGTCGTACTAGAAGAAAGAACTATACATGCAAAATTTGCAAAACCAAAATGGGACAGAGATCGATAAGATACCGTCCCACTCAGCTGCTCAACCTGCACAGCCAACGTGATCGTTGAATTGAAGGTTTTGATGTGACATGAAGGCAAACGATTGCCTATTGTCCAGTGATGACGAAATAAATAAATAATAAAATAAATAAATCTTGCCTCATTGAACTGTGACACTTACAGGAAACTTCAGAAAGAAAAAGAAAGGTGAAAAAATCGGCAGATCTTAATGGCTTGACTGGCGAATCCCGATCTTTCTGCAATGTATGAATGCTGTCTACGTGACGTTATGTTTAATACCTCGTTTCTTTGCATATCGCGCATAACGATGTTTCAGCACGATGCTTTTATGCCTGACTCCATATGTCAATTTTTGCATCCGAATAGATCAGATTTCGGCCTATATGCAGTTTTCTCCGTTTTGTGTGAACATTCTTAATCTCTTTTCGAGGCAAGCAAATAAGACCCTCGAACTAAAATTGTTGTTGGACATTAAGAACTGCGTAAAGTACAGCAAATACTGGGTGCCTCAACGTGCTTGGTGGCGCTATGAGGGGGACCATAAGCAACTGAAAAGGGCCACTGGTGAGTGGTGCTTTCACACTTCCGTCTGAATCTATTCATTCGCGTGTCAAATTGATTGGTACCTCATTATGTTGGTATGCAGATGTATGATCCTTCTATCCTGCCTCATTGCCGCGCATTCGATTTGGTTGTGTACTAGCTGACCCGTAACCCAACCACTACCAGTTTATATATGTGCTTTGCGCCTGTCTCCTCATGTTATTGTATTCGTTGTTATTTGTTATATGTTCTGTGTCCTTCTCGGGAATATTAAAACATTTTGCCAAAGAACGTCCAGCAAGTAGTAGAACTTGGCTCATTGTTAAGCCGTTTTGCGCACCATTCGGATAAATACATAAGACTGCACTGGACGATTTTTTGTAAGAGAAGTAAAAGTGAATCATAGTGTT
Organism: Toxascaris leonina; assembly: GCA_022844705.1. Lineage (NCBI taxonomy): Eukaryota > Metazoa > Nematoda > Chromadorea > Rhabditida > Ascarididae > Toxascaris > Toxascaris leonina. The sequence goes on along the minus strand of JAARMF010001375.1, from coordinate 38,463 downwards.
TCCCTACCTCATGGAATATGTGATTATTAGTCGTTGAAAACGTTTATAATAATTGACAGATTGTTTTTGTTTATGGAAGATGAAAGCAGTTTAAGCAGAGCAATGATGAGAATTCATTTCAGCCTGTTAAATGTGAGATGGATGCTGAGGCAGTGCAGAAGGAAGCTTATGCGGCCGCATTAGTGCACGTTGCGCAATTGCTGCAACGCTCCGATCAGTTGGAGAAGCTCGATGCGCTCAGAAAGAGAGCCGATCGCAAAAAGGTTGTTGCTTTTAAGTCTTTTTTTTTTGTGCAGCTTGTCACAATACACTGCTGATTGTCAATGGTGCATCTTGTATTCCATCGTCCCGCAAAGGTTTACCCCATAATGTTGTTACGGGGTTTAATACTGTAATTTTGTGCAAATATTGTCATTGTGCAAATTGTGTGGACAAGGGCAGGTAATACCAAAGGTTAATGATGTAATTGTGCAGTGAAACGGTGTTCTTGGGGATGAGATGTTTTCTTCTGTCCGTTAGCACTTCATTCTTTAGAGAGAAGGGAGAAGAGGGGTGCATGCGTTGGCAGAGTGTCTTCTCGCTTTCATTCGCTCGAAGAATTTGAGCATAGCATGAAAGAATTATAAATATTGCAAATGCACAGCATGAAGAGAATAATTTTTACAGTCAAGAAATAATGCGCAGTTCATATTAGTCGTTTTGCGATTTTAAATATTCCGCTTAAAGATTCAGCGATTCAATGGTCGACGCACAAGCAGATTTCGAGTTGCACTGTTGTGCTGCTTTTTGGGTTAAAGTATCAACCGTTTCTGAAGACACGTTTCAAAGGTCGCTCCGCACAGTAAACGGCTAATAAGCGTGTGCTTGTCCGTGTGACATAGGATATCATTTAAAATGTTTTTGTTTTCTATATTTCTCTTCATAAAAGAATTCAAAGATTTCATGCCTTTATTGGTGTGAGCAAGCAAAAACGTTGATTGCAATCTAAACAGCCTTCTCAAGTGCTTCTGTACGTTTGTTTATATTTGCTAGCTATATCAGACATCCTACAGTTTGTTGCATCTTAGAGCCAACCCGTAGGTGAAGGAAGTTAAGTTACTGCAGACGTTTAGTAACTCGGGCTAGGTGGATTCTGATTAACGAGCGTTTTCTTTGCTTTTGAGGTGACTGCCCAGGGGTGTTTGAGCCTTTGCCTTTTCAACTGACAATATATTGACTGTTTCTGTGCAGCTCGAAAACTTGAGTCTGTAGAGCAGAGTAAATTTTAGACATGCTTAGAAGAACAAAATGGGCTGCCGAAGGTGGCTGTTGAGTCAAAATTTATAGGTAAGCTGTAAATATGTTGGACGCAGTGCTCTTCTCGTGCATTAGCAGTTCGATGTAAAAGATACATTTCAGGCAGCCGTGGAGGCGATGTTACGAACGGGAGTGCAGTCTCAGCTTGAGGGCATCCGTACGGCTATTGGTCATCTCTCATCAACGGTTGAAGATATCAAAGCTGTCGAGACGAAGTTAGAGTCATCCTGAAATTTTTTTCTTTTTCTTTGCACTCGAAAGACTGCACTAATGTATTCAAGCTCAGTTTACCGCACTGCTTCGTTGCGCCGATTTTCTCTCTCCCTTAAGTTTCACCTGTTCATATGCAGTCGAGATTCCTGCTCTTTTACCTTTTGTGCTTTAAGGTCCCCGAGCAAGAACTTTTGCGGTTCTCCTCAAATACAGTGTTCAATTTCGTTGGCAGATATTTTTTTTAATAGTAAGAATGCTTTGTCGGCACGGTTGCATTATTGTACTCGAACAAGAAATGCTAGGGGAGGGGAGGGGGGTTGGCAAGTTGTTGATGAGTACGGAATTGTTCAGTGCCTCTGACGATTTGATCTCGTACCTCGACTTCCTATTTGTTCTTTCGAAATTTTTTTATTCCGTTATGCGTGCCTGAAAGGGACAGGGGAAATTTAGTTCGTTGTTTTTGTGTTCATCCCTTGATATGTGCAGCCATTGTGGCTGATAATTGATATCGCTAAGGCTGGGCTTTTGTTTATAGTCTGCAAGAAATTCACGACACATTGCAAAGATTCCCGGAGCTGAAGAAAAGGATGGCAAAGCTGCGTGAAGCGAATATACGACACGATCAATACGCAACGGCAATGGAGCATCTGAAGCATATATACTCGATAAACGAGACTATCGAACAGACACACGAATACATCGTCGATGGAAAACTTCTACTCGCAAGCAAAAAGTTTGCTTTTCCTTTATTTCTTTTATTTCTTGACTTATTGGAATCAGAGGAGTGCAATGTTGCTTTCGTACTAAGTGAGGGTATCAACGATCAGTTTTTTCGGGTCCGATGGATTTTGCATGTATATGCAGATAGAGCTGAGATGCAGATGGCATCCTTAGACCGCTTTTTTAAAAGGGAAGCGGGGAGGATCTTTCTTTCTAAGAAAAAACTTCGCGGTTCATTCCAGGCAGGTATGTTTTTGTGGTCTCTGTATATTCGTGTTGATCAGTTTTTATCTCTCTATCACCCCACTTTTTGTCGCCGACGAGGGATTGCGATTGGGAAATCCTATAGGCAAAGTCCTGTTCGTCTGCTTCCACTTCAGGGACATTCCAATAAGTATAATCATGCTGCAGTCAATTCATCGTAAACTTCTAAGGGTTAGGCGCGAAACATGCTCGTTAATTTTTGTTCCACTTTGCGGTTTTTCTGTGAGGCAGGCCTTTTCATTTAAAAGTTTCGTCCTATGAGATGATGTTGGAAGTAAGAGACACCATTCTCTTTTTCAAAATTAGGTTCTTTAAACAAGCGAATGAAATGATTTTATGAGCAAACTTTAAATAAAAAGAACGAGTAAAATTTCGATGTTATTGCAATGGTAGGATACCATTCATTGTTTGATTTTTAAAATTCCATGAGATTTTTTGACCTTTCTTATCGCTCTTAGCTTCGGTTCAAAATTGCGCTCGTGTTAACACGGTGCGGAGAACATTTTCCAATAGCGATAATTTGGGTTATTTGCGATTCCCAACCATTAGCTGATATTAGCTCATATGGCCTTAATTGCGACACCTGAAAAGGGAACAGCTCTTTCTAATTTTGATAGAGCTTTACGGTGGCCGACTGTTAGTGACAGCACTAAGACAAGGTGCTTTGGTAAGATAAATGGAACAGTGAGCGCACAAAAAGCAGAAACAGCTTTTCGAAATAAGCTTCGAGTATTATTTGATATGGCGTGGTGACTTATTATGTCGTTAACCCTGCTGTTTTTTTCTTTTTTTTCGAGAGGGAGGGGGCAAAAAAACAGGTATAAGGGAGAAGAGGTGAGAAACAAAGTGGAGCAGAAAAACGGCTTTTATAAGAGATGGAGGAGCTTCATAGATTCGCGTCGTGTGTAGGGAAATATGTAATAGTGTGCAAATTGTAGTTAATTTTTTTATGAAGCTCGGGCAGTCTCCATCTTCGTCTACTGCCTCTCCCTCCCCACCGCCTCCTCTCCCTCCCCCTCCTGAGCAGAGTGAATTTGTGTTTGTACTGGAAGCAGATCTGTGCTCTTTTTGTATTGAGTGACACATTTTCGAACGTACAACCTGTTCAATGTTCCGTTTCACTGTGAATCGCAAGCCTGTGTGGTGCTAACCGCAGATTACAGCATAATGGAATTGGAGCATGCCCGTGACGATCTGATGTTTGAGGTGCACAAACTGCAGCAAGGAAACGCCGACTACGAAAAGAATGTATAGTTTCACTTTCTTAGATCTTCTGCTAATGTATTATTGTGCTGCTTGAAAGAGAATGTTTGGTATTTGTGTATTTGTAAGAATCAAAAAGAATGTTGTTTCTCAATCCTCGCGCAAGTGGCATCTCATTGTTGAAATGTCCTTTTATGTGTACTTTGGCAGTTTATGGGCTATGTTTTGAAATGGTTACATTTTCCAGCGGCGAGTTGTTATGTCGTTAATGCCGCTGTTTTTTTTCCTTGCAAGACTGGTTGGTAGCATGTTCGCTAAATTTTTGATAAGACACATGTGGCGATTCAATTCATGCATCTCGCCACCGGATCTAGCTCTTTGAAATGCAATCTGTTTAGGTAGTTGAAATCGTTTGCTGCTGCCGACTTTTGATTTTAATTTGTCAGTTATTAGCGTAATTCGATGCGTATCCTCCACTTTTATTATTGAACCGTTGTAATCGTTTTTCAGTTTGATGATTTTGGTTATCGTCTTCTTCTCTTGGAAGATGATGTAAGTATTCGAGTAGGGGATCACATTGTTTTTCATAATTTTCCCTATTGCTCATTTATTTATATCCCTCATTCTTGTCTTCGCTCTTTATGAAGACGATTTTGGGATTCTTTTTGTTATAACTTTATGGCTGAAATAGTGAGCATCTCATATTCCGTTCATAGAGCGTTGATGGTAATCTAAGCGCGAAATTGCCCGATCTTCTGCCAACTTTCCTTCTTGCCCATCTGCATGCATGAGAGGCCGCTTTTTAAATCCTACAAGTGGCAGATGGCGAAGCTTCTTTGATAAGCAACCGAGCCCGGAGAGTTTATGTTCGCATGTTTATATATCAGTTTCCCACATAGTTGTTTATAGAAAATTTTTAAAGATCGCTGGAACGTCTGGTAGTAATTCGAGGAAGAGCGTAATTGCATTCCAAGCAAAAAATAATGAACAAAAAAGAAAAGCCATGTCTTTTAACTTTCAGTTGATACGGCTTGAATTTCTGATTTGTTTAACTATGTGAGCAGCCGATATATTATCCTGGAGAGGACATTCTTCTTCCTCCCCATCCTCCTAGTTAGCTGCCCATACTCACGTCTGCTTTGCTTAGTCAGTTAGCTTTCGTGATTGAACAGAGTGGTTCAAGGTTATGATTAATGCGTTTGATGAATAACTTCATTGACTAAGGGTCAGGTATTTCTCCCAAACTTTTGATATCTTACGGCCCAGCAATAGATTTAATTGGTCTTGCTGTGCTGTGTGCAAATTTATGCGTCGCTGCTGCCAGAACTTTTGTGAATGTGAGGAAATTTTAGGATTTTCTTTCTTCGAATTCTTGACATTGCTGCTTCTTTGGTTCAACTCTCTTTATTCGTTAATTTCTATCCTTACTCAGTGAGCACTGCAGACGAACACTTCATATGATGGGTCCAATCGCTGAACTACAAATCTCTTTAACATACTCCTAACGAAATTGTCTAAATTGGTGAAGATATCGATTTGAACGTTTTGCCATGTGTTGATCGCCGAAATTCCAAAGAGTTTGCGTTATGAGAAGAAGCCTTCTTTGCATGCCTTCTTGCATTCGCCTCATCAAAGAATCGAGAGAAAAAAATGAAGAGGCATCCGATGTGCCATTACCGTTTTGCACATAATTTAGCAGTTAACGTCTAGCGTGGACAATGATTGTAATTTACAATTTTCATTCTTTTAATGCCATGTCAAGATATTGCTGTAGGTTCAGTTTTAGTCACACGATGAAGCTGCGCGCACCGTTACATGGGAAAAGCGGATATGTTGGATGGGAACAAATATTTTTTGCTTTATTTCAAGCAGTTCAACACGCATGTTTTACGTTGCATAGTCTCTTATGGTATTCAGATTTACCCGTTGAGATGCTTTTCGTTCCTTTACAGCTTCATTTTGCATCTCCTTGCCTATCATGCTTTGTTTATTTTGGTGTGCAGGTGCTTGCCTTTTCTAGGTTGTGTTGTCTCTTGACCTGCTCAGCGGCTGGGTTTTATTGTTTTTAATTAGATTATTTGTGCTTTCATGTTCAATATTGGGGTCAGCTTGTAATAATTTCTAGTTAATTTGAATTTCTCGATGCGTTGATGCAATGTAGATGATTCCAAGTGAACATGATCACAAAAGGTGCTTTGTCGGGTTGCGCGTTATCCACATTTTTCGAATATTTTTGCTTGAGGTTTATTCTCACAAATTGGCTGTGTGCATGCCAATATCTCTGTCTATCTCTTATGAATTCAGCTTCTGAAAACGTACTTCTCGGAGGTGGAGAAGCTGGTGCAAGAGTTAGCGAAGCAGATTTGGTACATCTGTGCTCGATGTTTAGAGGCTGTTCGTGGTCTTGACCAGGGTCCGATGCAGCTGGTCACTGCACTCAGGATCATTGAACGTGAAGAGAGGTATTAATAATTCATTTTTATTTTCACTTTGCAGTCACGGTGATGAGAAAAGCATTAGAATGTCCAAAGTAATATCAATCAGGGGGATGAGTGCCGAGGCTGCCAAACCTCCATTCATTTTTCGACATTTGCCGCTGCAGTTTGCGACATATTTTCTACATTAAAATGTATTGTAGTTTCCTTCATTTTGGTCGATGTATGTTTTTCGCTGTTCTGAACTTTTCTCAGTTTTAGGTACACATTTTTAGCAGGTCAATTCATCATTGTTCCACTGCAGGCGAAGAATTGACGAAATCAACCTATAGACTGTATAAGGTTTATTTCAGTGCTACTACAATCGTAAGGAAGACTCCGCTCGCTTGTACCCTCCGCTAGGATCGGCGTGCAGTCGGGAATTGAGATTTTACAAGTGAAGGGGTACTTTGGAGCAGGAAAAGGGGAACTAAGGAGGGTACTACACGCTGTGCTACATTAATGCTTGTTGTAAACGTCATGAAATACTCGACCAATCTTGCAGAAAACAATCCCAAGAAACAGTTCTGGCCCGGAAACATATATTCGAAATTTCATTCTCCTGCGTTACTTTCAGAGAAAGTTATCTTGCTTCATAGCCAAAGCATATTATACTACAGACTTTATGAATGTGGAATTGCATGCTTGCCATCGTTGAAGGTTAGGGTCGTGGTGGCACCTTGCGCAGCATCCTTGTTTGATAGTGGTTTTGATGGATACTTGCTTGAAGGATCGACAAATACTATTTGGATCGGCGTGCCGCTACGAACAATTTCATGCCACCTGGTAGACCAAGGGCATGGCGTCAGAAGTGCATCGAGGTAATCGCAAAGACCGTTCGTCAACGTATCGAAGGGAATCAGCTTGAAGATCGCTCGATTAACAAACAGTGGCTTGCCAGGTGACTGATTGCCTCTCTCTGGCAGTTTAATGCCACAATTAAAACCGAAAAGAATCCCCTTGAAATGATCTGATTTGTGCTAAACTTTGTGCGTTTCGATTATTATATCGCAGCAGAGTGAAACTCTGCGGCTGCTGAATTTCTGTTTGAAAGGAAGTTGATATGGTATCCTGACAGCCACTTTACTTACATCTCAACGTCAAATGCGACAATAGATTCCAACAAATAATAAACTTTAAGAGAAGCGTTTTAGTGGTTCGCTTGATAGTATTGCGTTGTCTCTTGTGCAACACATTTTTGTTTTCACGCAATGCTAACTAATTTCGGCGTCAGAAACGTGATTTGTGCTGTTTGAGAACTTTTCTTGCAAGAGTAAATAACGAGCTTTCATTCACTTTACGCCCTACCATCGTCCTTTCGCCACGGAAAAATCCTCACCAAACCCATCTGCTATCATGACATTCTTGAGTTGTTTTCACATCATGAGAATGCTTCTTACTTTTCTTGCGCTCAGCCAAGTTTTTAAGAACACAACCTTTGCTCCCAAATTGTAGTCTCCAAGGTTTTTCATTGCCCATGTAATGTAAAATTTTATATGTAATCTGCGATGCGTTTGTGTCATGAAACTCCACTTTGGCGCGTTGATGGCAGAAAGGTGCGCTTGCTTGGAACAGTTTACCGAATTAATTTCTCTACGTGAAAAAGAAGAAAGTTGGCGGAATCTTTTAGGTTTATTTTTCGGAGGGGAGCTTTTTTTATTTATCTTGCGAACAATGCGCACTATTTTATGTTTCCCAGCACAGCTCGAAACAAGACAGTTATCTTTTGTGACAAGCTATGTGGAAGCCGATGCTTGCGCTTCGAGAGATTAGCAGTGTGGTTGCAGGGTAGCGCTCATTATCACATAATGAGGGAGGATAACAGGCCATCGAATGGACGACTTCTTCAGTGCCGTTTCTTTTAGGTATCTAGAAGTGTGTCGACTGGTACTGGTTGACGACCTTACGGTGGCTAAGAGTGGAGCGGTTCCGTGTTTTCCACCTCATTACAATATATACGATCGTTTCGTTGGCATGTATCACAACTGCATTTCATCAAGGGTACCAGTTATAGAAGTTGCTTTCGAGGCATGCTAAAGGCAGAGTGGAATGACTGCGCCATGTGCCAATCTTAATCCTCTATCTGGGATTCATGGTGGTGCATGATTCGTTGCACAGGCTTTCCGTATGCTTTTGTTCTCCGGATATGGAATTGTGTTTTTTTAGACTTTATCTGCGTGTTTTTCTTTTCTAAAAAAATTTTTTTACCTGCCCGATTTGTTAACCTATTTAGGGCATTTGCGGCATCTGCGTAACTTGATTGTAGTTTCATTGATGTTTTACTTGAAAATATGCACCTGTATAGAAATTCTCACACGAACATCCTCATCTATCTGTAAAGCTTTTTACAGTTGCGAGAAATTGCATCCGAAAAGTTGGAGAAAAACGAACTGGTGCAGCTTCTAAGCTGGGTCAACGCTTATGGGTGAGTTCGATTATGTTTCCAGGCCTTTCTGTTTCCTGCCTGCCATGACGCCTTCTTCAATTGAGGGGGAACTAAGCACTGAATGGTGGACTAAGCGCTTCTCATTAGCAAGCACACCGTATAACCTCGTATAAACTATCCTCCAATGACTCCTCTCCGCTGCTTTCCAGACTTCCAAAGAAGGAAATCAGTCCGCTCCATCAAAGTGTGTCATTGTAAGTGAACCATAACTCTCTCCTCTCCCATATAAAGTCGAAAAAAAAGTTCTTGATTTCTAGTGGTCTGATTTGAAGCGTCATTAACTACTTTGCCAGAATTCTGGGGCAAGAATAACTCACCGCTTACTAAAATCTTTCGTTATTAGCATGGGGATTTGTTTGAAATTTGCTTTAGCTTATTAAAGACGTGGATTAATAACCTTATTGGAATTTTTTAGGACGAAAATATTGCTTTCATTTATTAGGTGAAATTTGTAGTTGGTACTGAAATCTTTCCTATATTTTTTAATGTGTTCTCACTTTGTGTGACTTGCCAGCTGTTCCGTGATTTTTCACTTGAGACGTTTGCCGTGCCCACTTCGCAGTTTGTAATTTTCATTATTCACCACCTTACTTAGGAATGGGATCATCGTACTTTTAGAGAATTTGCGCAGATTATTTGTTGAAACGGTTGAGTGACAATATTTAGGGGCGATCAGATGTTGGGAACTCCGAAATTGCAGATCAATGCGGCAGCGATGCTAGCGGACCACCCTCTTTTGCCGAGACCTACTGTGACACAGTTATGCGATCAGTGAGTCATTTCTTGAATTCTTCATAACGCAGTATTTTCTTATGTTCAATTTCGTTGTTCGCTAAAGGTCCTAGAAACTTGACAGTAAACTAGCATCTATCAGCAATAGCGACTTGTCTGTGAACTTAGATGTTAGCAGGGTGCTGAGGAATGGCGCGCACCTGAAGCAAAATGAGGTGACTCCGATTCCACTGAGATTCTAAATGCGATTCCAGATTGCAGGAAATCAGTCCCCGCTGACTCCAGTTGAGGGAGATAGCCAATGAATTTCGTTACTTTGTCTCCGTTGTGATCAGTTAGAGAACCTCGAGCTAATTCATTTCTAATCTCGCTTCTTGGACTTCAGTCGTTTGCAACAAATGCATATTACCTTATAAGTTCCCACTGTCGTAGCGTTTTGTACCGTTGTGACATTTTACGCCTGGGAACAATGACAAAGAGAGGCAGAGAAAAGCTCTAATTTCCAAACATTTCACAATAACATCAGCACGAATAACTGTCTTTGTTATCTAATAGCGTGATTTCTTTTGCATTGTAAGACCCGCACATTTCGTGACGATTCGCACTCATACATCAACGTAAAAGAGAAGCAGTGGCAAAAATAAGTTATCAAAGGGACTGCGCAGAAGTGTTGAAAATTTGGAATTGGCTTCCGTCACGTCAACACAATTATGTTAAGCTTGTGGTAATTGAATGATGATGGACATCGGACTGCTGATGAGAGATTAGAACGGAATAACGCCGCTCATCTAACTGATGTGAAACAAAACAACGTCGAGTTCACATAGTGCGACAACTCTTTTATTCGTTTCGCTCTCATCACCATCCTGCACATAGATAGTTGCTGTTCATTAGAAAGCGATTTGAGATACTCGATTTGGAAATAGAGAAGGGCACCAGAGTCTCACTTGGAGTGCTTAGCGTGGGAATCATAGAATGTGTGGTATCGGTCAAAAGACAGCGATATCAGCCAAAAGTGAGAAAAGCGGAAATTCGCTGATGCCCGTTCCTGTTATGCCTGAGATTGCTATCAGCACTAGTGTCACTGGTGCAGCAGGAACAATGTTGTCACTACTTTTGGTTGAGTAGCTGTTATCACAAGCGATAAGACAAAATATTTTGTAAATGTTATCGGTACGGAACAATTCTCTGCTAGTCGTTATTTATTGATGCTAGTTGGCAGCTGCAGTAATTCTCTTCACTCATCACTTTCTAGTATATTACTATTCGCAGCATAAGTGACAGCGCTGTGAATAGAAGCACTACCATTTCTGCTAGCAGTAGCGTTAACGACAGTGCTGCCACTAATGCTACCACTAGTATCAATTCACAGTAGCGCTACCAAGCAATCAAAGGTCTCGGACTGTTCTGACAGTAGTAGTAGTATTGGTGGCAGTCATTTGCTGTCCTTAGTCGATCTCTTCGATTAGATTACTTGCGTGAAAAATTGTCGGGCACTTGACGATGAGCTGCGAGCGGACGGTACTGCAGCTGATATCAGTAGACGTATTACTAATGTGGACAGTTTTGCTTCCGGCGGGAAATCAAATGGTTGAAGATCCGTGAATGGGATTCCGGTACAGGAAAGCATTTGCTCGGATAATAATTGCTCCGACTCCGGAAAATAGGGTGTCCAAATCTCGACTCCGGCTCCACAAACAGCAGAAGATCTACTCCCGCATTTACCCTTGAAGCCAGAAAACGGTCGGTTCCCAAGTCGAGTGCCGGGAATTAGCTTCCGGAGTTGACGATCTCTTATGCTGAATACTTGTTTTATTGTGCTAAACCAGGGCGAGCTGTTGTGTCATCATGTGGTTAATCAGTCTGATCGTTGTTAGGGTGTGGTCAGTCGATCGCATTCAGTCCCGATCTAGCTGTAGTCAATTTCCGGGATATTGCTAGGGTATCCCGCACCGAATGATTACGAACACTGCGCTAAATCAATAATCAACGCCTTCAGTTGAGACGGGTGGGATTATTAGCTTAAGTATTTATAGCAGAAATTGGTGAATGCTGTGAGTAGCCTCACCTTATTACTAGCGGAGTGCCAAAAAAGAGCACACTTGGTCCTTTACTCTTCTTTTTTTATGTAAATGACTTATCTGATGGTTTGTCGAGTACATGCAGGATGTTTGTGGACGACCTTTAGATTTATCGCTCGCTTAGCGACTCTGCTGTAGACTTCCACGAACTTGAGAAGTATTACCTAAAACGTTGGTCGCGAACGTGGCAATTGCGCATATCGGAAGGAAAAAATAGTTTCTTTCGTATAGACTTCCAACGTGAGTGCCATCTACGTCTATATGGGAGTAAACCTTGCACTTCAGACGTAATGGGGGACCTAGGTGTGCGTTTCACTTCATGCTTCAAATGGACTTTTCAATGTAGGGAAACAGCCAGAAAAACATTATGAGTAGCTAACTGTGTACCACGCTGGCTGGGATATCCGTGCATTGAACATTACAGACTTGCTTTTGTTTTCTGTTGCCGCGCTGTTCTCGAATATTATGCTGAGATATGGTCATAAGGATGCTAAAACGATTGAAAATGCGCAGAGACGATACACAAGATCTGCTTTTCGTAAGGTCTTTCCAAGTTCTGTCATTCTTTCCTATCCTGAAAGATTACAAATTCTCCATCTTGAAAGATCCAGGTACCGCCTAAGTGAAATTGATCTTCATTTATGCTTTAAGATGGTGTAAGGCTGCCGCGATATGGCTGCCGCGGATTGATTGGATTGGGTTGAATTGAATTGGACTGGATTTTGGATTGATTGATTGATTGGACTGATTGACTGACTGACTGGTTGGTTGGTTTACCGATCAATCAATCGAGTGACTAGCTGATTGACGGATTGATTGACTGGTTGATAGCCAGCATAACACCGAATTAAGCACGCAGGATCTCATAAAAGAGTCGATTTAGGCCACCGATAGATTATAAGAAGTTAAGCAAGAAGAGTAGACGGCAACGAACAGCGTTTAGAAAGAGCTAGTCGGAAATTTATCATAAGTTTGATTTGTGCTGCAAGCAATTCACGAGGGACGATTTCTTCTTGAATTGCTTGCAACACAGTAGACTTGTGATGTTCAGTGACTCTTAATAAAAGTGCTTCTTTATAGGTTCGTGGAGGTGACGAAAGGTGACATGCATGAATGGCTTGAGAAGACATTAATGCAGGAGAAAGACGTAAGCTCTTCTTGTGAAATGCGCTCTTCAGATGCGCTCTTGTTAATCCAGAATAGTATGTTGTTGTTTGCATTTTAAAGTTCCAACATATCCTCACAATCGAAATATGTTAGCACATTTCGAACGTAATGATTATCGAGATATCAGCGATGATTTTACATGTCGTTGATGAGCCGTTGAGATCAGAGGAATCATGAACTCATAGAAGGGATGAGTTTAAATGTGGACCACATTCTATCTTTGGTGTTTTAACAAACATTGATCAGAAACAGGAAAAGATGAGGAATTCAATTTTAGCACCTTGTATCAAAAGATGCAACACTTATGAAATGTATGGCCGGGGTGACTACTGTGGAGTTCCCGATGTGCCAAAAAGTGGTTGACATATCCGGGACTCTTTTTCAGCTTGCCATTTTCAACTTTAATGGTTTTGGAACGTCATGTTGTGAGCGAGGAACCGAATTTCTAAGATAATGATTCCTTGGAGTTTACGAGATCCACGTGGTAAAATAACTTTACGTTTCTGCAGGCCCTATCCATTTGCGCTGCAACTATGTTCCTTTTGCAGCTGTTTCTTCATGACTTTTGATCTCGCATTGTCCTCGTTCATTCTCATGCGTTTAGTTTATCGGTTTTCTTCCACTTGTTCGAAATTCTGGAGATCTAAAGAGAAAGAAGTTGGGGAAGCGATTATGCTTCTTTGATGGTTTTGAGCAGTTCTGTCAGCGCTCACAGCAGCTGTGGAAGAACTGTTTGACTGTGCGTTGTACTGATCTCAAAGAGTTTCGAAATTCAAAGCGCATTTCTCTATCAAAGAACCGCTGCACTTCCTCCAAATCCATTCTCTTCCGTAAATTTTTGCGTTGTCACCGCATTTTAGCAGATGTTTTAGCGCGTTCGTTTTCATGCATAGCCTCAATCTGTTCTATTCAGAAACCTTTTCTATTTTCGTCCTAGGCTGTCTGCACAAGCTTACAAGAGAAACACCTGTGAATAGCTTCGCTTTTATTTCCTTTTTATTGACCAAATTTTCCTGTTCTTCCACAGTTGACACTATACGCTAGTCAATATATGTTGTGCTAAGTCAGTATGTACTTTATTCGGACTACGTTTGCGTGTGCTGCAAATGCTTTTGGTAATTTCTTTCTCAGGATTGGTACAAACACGTTCGTCCGGAAGAAGAGAGCCTTGGATATTTTTATACACAGTTGCCGAGTATATTGTTCGGCATGATCGAGGACACGGTTCGTTCTTTTGCTAGTACATTCCAAGTAGCATACTTATCTGAGTTGATCTCATATCTCTCTTAACTAATCACTATCGAGCAGTTTGGTGTTTTTCGTTCCGGATGAGTAGAGATGTGCAGTTGATAGCAAGCCTAACCTTATCTGACAATTATCGGAATTAGCGTTTTCTTCTGAGGGAAGATCCAAGTTTGTTTCCGTGAAGGGAACGTTGTAGGACACTTGAATTCGTTTTTGTGGTGGGGAGCCCTTAGTGGCACAGTCTGATGCACCACTCTAGGAGATACGTTACATAGCTTTTTGATCGCACTAAGCGGCTTGATAGTATCGTCGAAATTTAAGTGGGGGCACTTCTACCCCTTGCCGTTTCCATCGTTCACGCGAATAACGCAATGATTCCCATAGTTTTTTCCCCATAGTCAAACACCCCCTACTTGCTGTATCTGTCTCCGATACGATAAGCAGAGGTGTTTGACTTGTTTCTTCGTAGGAAAAAAGTAGAAAATATGTCTCAGTTTCTTTTGTTGGAGGGTGAAGGAAAATCAGTTTATTATCGTAAGAAAGTGTCTGACATCATTTTCGAAGAGTGAACATGGCGAAGGAATTTTTTTCGTGGCTAAATGGAATCAGGCTTCGTTGTAATAAAGGAAGGAGATTGCCTGAATGTTTCTTGAAAATAGGGTCTCCAAATTCATTTTGGGTGAGGATGAGAAAGATGTGAGTTCACCAACATCGTTATAGCAATCTGGAATTCGTAATTGTTTGCATTGGCCATGTTCCCAGTGTTCGCCGTAATGTACTTCAGGGCCGTCTTTGAGAGAGTAATACGTCGCTGACTGATCTCTTGTTCGTAGTTTTGAAGTCTTTGTGCATTTCCAGGTTTCGCTGGCAAAAGAAATCTCTCTGGAAGTGATTCCGAGTGTTGTGAACGTCAGCATAGACGAATTTCTGAATTTTGCGAACAGATACCGAGGTAGAGTTTCATGGAAATTTACTGCACTAAAGATTTCAGCTTACTGCTCAGGCGACTCATTGGCAGCTGAAATTAGCATCCGTTTCTTAGAAGCGGCAGTCACGCCTGGTTGACATTAAGCGGAGTAGGGTGGGGGACCAACGGAATGTCGAAGACGTAGCGCGTGAGCATATCTGATTTGCTATCTGATTTGTAACAGCTTAATGTTTGCAGTGAGTTGGTAATGACATTCCTTTCTCAGGAAACATCGGGAAGTGTAACCGGTGGTTATTTGCCATAGATTACTCACTGCCAGCAGTGATGCGTGGTAAGGGGAGTAACATGTGTGGTTAATTGGTTAATAAGCTAGTAGTAATAATCAGTCAGTGATACTGCTGTTGGTTTTACATGCTAGATCGGGCCATAATCGCTGGTATTATTTGCTTATTGCTTGCGGTGGGTGCCACGTAAATACAGGTTCTTACTGCTACTGCTATCTTTTGCTTGCTGCTATTAAGCCCTATCTACCATTACTATTGGTATTATTGTTGACGCTGCTGTCTAGTGTGCTGGCACTAGTACTAGATGTTGTTAGTAGTGCTACATAATAGACTATTGCCACTATGGCTGTTTGCCATTGCCGCCAGCCAGTGCAAATTGTTACTGCGGCTAGCGCAGCTTAATTGCCTACTGTTGCTGATTTCTGCCCCTCATATTATTTTTGTCAATCACTCCAGAAAGTTAGAGTTTCTTCAGTTTCTGCAGCCTGTTATATTTTACTATTGCTAGTGATACTATCTGTTATTATTGGCATTAGTGGGTATTACCATTAAACTTTTTTCTTCGTGATATTGCTGCTGCTTCTAGCAGTAATCAATCGACAATTGTTGGCAGTCAGTGGTACCATTCACTGCTGCTAACACCAGGTCTTAATCAGTGATAAATATTGTACTGCAAAATGCAGGCGGAGATAATGAATTATACTATTAGCGCGGCGAGTAAGTACTGCTGGTGTGATAAGAAAGGGGAACAGGCACAGAATGATAGCAGATTTATCGGCAGACGGTGCTCTCACTAGCAGTGGTTAATATTGGCATCACCACCTATAGCACTACGATCTTACAAGTTGCTCATAAATAGTCTGATATGATTGAGTAAACCTTTGCAGATGCATTTATGGCGTATAAGACGAAACATTTCGATGACAGGAGCTATTTTAAGGAATTCACTGCCACAATGGTTGGTTTCCTTTCACTTTAGCTTTTTGAATTGAAAATCATCAGTTTATCCTGTGGAAAGAAGACCAAGCATTCACGCCATCGGAACTTTACTAATATCGATACATGTCTTATCGAAAAGAATCCTCCGAGGAAATGTGTCGCTGTGAAAAGAAGAAACTGCTACTAAACTATATGTCAGAGAAGGACTGTGACTTTGCGTTTCGGGTTATAGTTTTTTACCTTTCTGAACCCTGTTCCGCCACTAATGACTCATTTTTATTGATTTCACATCATTTTCAAATATTTCTGTGTAAAACTGATGTTTGTGATTGTTTGTCATACATGTCACTGAGTGCACTGATGTATGTCACCAACAAGATCGCAGTGAATGGGGGAAATGAAATAAGGTTGCTTCTTTGTGTTGTAGCATCACTTAGGAAACGTTCCATTCTGCGGTTGTGATGCAGCTTTCGTGGTGAGTGCTTCTTACTAGCAGAGAGACAACTGTGATGTTGGGGACAGAACTGTTTTCTAATCAATGCCGCATTTGAGACTTGCACTTTTATTGTGCCAAACGTTAATGAGTTGCAGTGAAGGAAAGAGTAGAGTTCTTCAGTAGCGTCTCACTGCCATTCTTTTACTTGAAATTGAGTTCATTTTATAGGTTTTTGAGCATCCATCCGATGATCAGTTTGTAGATAGCAGTGGCGAATAATATGGACATTTGCGTCGATTCGACAGATAAACTGATAAAGCATATTCGACTTACAATGGAGACCGATGTTGTGTCTGAAGCGGATGGGACTGAAGCTAACGCTTCTGGCGTTGCGCCGATAAGTGCGGTGCATTCGCCACGTGGTAGCGCAATGATGGGCGTCTCAAGGAAGACGTTGCTTGACAAAATTGACCATCTGAAAAAGAGATGGAATCTCGGCATGCATTCCGCGTTCGTTTGCTTTTAATTTCCAGACTGTCTCCGTTTAGTTCTCTATGCGTTGCTGAACGTGGCATCAGAACGAATGCGCCTCTGTCCTAAAATCTGAGGATATCTTTTGCAGCAGAGCAAGTTAGGGGCTGTTTATGGGGCTTTCTTTGAGGTAAGCCTAAGCTGCCCATCGTTGCTCAAAGCTACGCCTGAAGACAAATCTGCAGAAGTTTTTGACCTGAAACAAGTGTGTTGTGGATGTCCCGTCATTACAATGTTTAAGCTGATTGTTTCACCGTCCTCACTCTCGTGAGGCATCGAAGTAATAATGAAAAATCCTCCGAAGTGTCTTCAGTGCAGTCCGTTGGTCTGCGTATCCGATGTGCCTCGTTCCGTCGTGCATATTTGCAAGAAATTTGGAATCATAATGCAAGAATTAATGGTCCCTTTCTCAACCTTCCCTAATTTTTGCGGATATTAATCTGAGACGTTGCAAATTCGTTGTGAGTGCAGATTTCATGCGCTCATCTCTTAGGTGCATTCAATTCTGAGGAAAACGATTCTAGCTGCTCCTGCATCAGTTTTTACTCCTAAAAGTTCATTCCGGGTGGGAGAGTTATGTTGATCTGGCTTCTGTCCATGCTTGCCGTACGCATAGGTGTTTGTGAATATATCCGTTCTATACTAGTTCTGTTTTTGCAGCCAAGGCTCATTATAGATCTGCCACTAGGAGATGAGATCTTGCATGGTGGTGCACATATGTGCTGAGCTGTTCGACTGGCTTATTATTTGAACTGTTGCAGTGTTAACACTCTTCTCGAAGAAGTGCTCGAGGATATTGCGCCACATCTTGCAGAGCTTCTCACCAAAAAGTGGCGAGTGCTTTTTCATTTTTAAGCTTCCATGCTCTCTTCTCAAATAGCTATACTTATGTTTTTAATGTATAACATCGTCCATGTGTTTTGTTACTGGTCTCGTCCCATCATTGCTGTCATTATTCCAAGTCAGAGTTTACAATTGTGAGCTCTGGTTTATCAGTGGTGATGACGATGAGAGAGAAATTGCGTTTTTGAAGGAAAACACTTTTTGGCCACAAATGATATAGTATTGTCTTGGTCATTTGTTCTAGAACATTCCATAACATTTGCAGATTCTGTTGTTCTCAATACAGCTGCAATTTTGAGCGATTGTTAGTGAAGGCGGACAGCGCATTTCATGATCTCTAGCACTCATCTCAAAACCTTTTGAGTGCTCTATGGCTTCCTTCGGGCAGTTGGCATGTTCAATGTTTACTGATTAGGAAAGCCCAGTTTTGTAGCTTTTTTCCTTTCTGATAGGTTTCTTTGAATCACATATGTAATGACCGATGAGGAATCAAATGGATCACATTCAGGCTGTCTGGTTCATCGGCTGTGGAGACGATTTGCATGACACTGATGGATTACAACGTAGATCACACGCATCTAAGACCGCACATACGTTGTGCTCTTCTCATGGAAATGCAGTATCGAATCCTTGGCGAGTATATGATTGCTATCGATAATCGGTTAGTAATTCCAGTATGTCCGCGTTTTGTATGCGGCCGTTTGATTGCAGTGCATATGCAGAGAAAAGTAGATAGTGTATGAGGGAATGGCTGTTCCACTGAAGAACTGCAGTAGATGAAATGACACGGTAGTCAAAAGTCGTCCACTTGTGATGGTCATGATTTAGTTAAAGGAAGGAGGCGGCAGTGTTGCTTTCTCATCCTTCGTCATGCTTATTGTTCATCTCCCAAGCGTTTCTTATGTTGGTAGTAACTTCTGAACAACGGTAAATCTAGGTTGTCTTGCAAAGATGACATACGTCAACTTGTTTCAATTAGATGCCGGCAGAACAAGCCGAAGCGTTCCGTCCTCAGAACTTATAAAACGAGTTTTCTGTCCTTTTAGGGAGAAGCATTTATAAGCAAGTTAAGGGAGGTCGAGAGAACAGTTCGGTTTTCTAACCGAGATTCTCATTGAAGTACTTGTTCCGCTCCTTTTACTTCAAAATTTTTTCAATTAACTTCACTGTGGCAAAAGCTGCTTTATTAGGCGCATAACATTGGCCAACTACGAGGATCGAGCCGAAGCCGCAATGCTGTTATGCAAAGATGCAACGCGGATAAGAGAAGTGTTCGAAACGTTGCATGGCGACATTGAGATGCCGGTATCTCTGATCCTTCCATCGCCTTACATCTTCACAACAAACAGTGAAAAACCTCGCTTTACATTGGCATGCTGGTCTGCTCGGCCAATTTGTATCCCTCCTGTCACTGTAGTTGTCGGTGGGAACGCACTGTGAGGAAGCATGTGCCAGTGTTGTATAATGAACGACGCTTGTTGATCAGCGCCATGTTCTAATACAACCCCTCACGCTAACCCTCCTCGTCTCATTGAAGCGTTTTGCCGAGCTGGTGTCTCTCTAAGTTTTCTGTTTGAGACAGCGTTGTGCATCCAAGGGCCCACCAGTCAGGCAATCCATCTTGGCGACTTAGAAATTAGCAAATTTGTTTTCAAAGAACATCGAATCTCAGACGAGCTTACAGACACCCAATCTCTTTGGAGACGCGAACGCATATTTAATCGCTTGTTCTCCTCATGAAAATTATAGGTAACATGTAATCTCAGAACCTTCATCTGCTCACTGAATTTATGATTGCATGATTATATATAAGGGGTGCTACATTCGTGAGATAAAGTACAGATTGCTTAAGACCAGTGCCATTGCAAGTACAGCGCAGGTTCTTTTCTATTATTTGTTGTCGAATGATGTTCTCAGCTGCAGGTGGTCGTGAATATAGATCTCTGTCTAGTGTGAACTTCGTTTCTGTAGATGGGGTGCTGCTCAGGAGAAGTTATAAAGTGCCATTTTTTTAAAATTATTTGTTCGTTGCCACTTATCACCACTCATCACAATATTAATGTCTTCGTCACCTATACTCACACCAGTGGGCACAAATTCTTGACGTTAAGGCCTGCTCCAGCATATCAGAAATTCGCACGGAGAATGAACAAGGAGGGGAAAGTCAGTAGCAAATTGAGTTAGAAGTCAGCTGGACGCTCATTCAAGATGATCATCAAAGCCACGAACAATTGAAATTCAGGTAATGAACAAATCAGTGAAACAACACCACAGCAAACACGATCTGACAGTGATATGCTGGGAACATATGTCGGACGCCGTTCAGCGTTCCTTCATGTTTGCTGTGCTGTTGTTCTACTTGTTCATTCCTTGATTGAATTTTACTTGTTTCTACTCTCAAGAACTTTTTGGCCTCATGGTACTTTACTTCTCATCAACTCTAACTAGTCTTATGGCTCACCCTACTCTTTACTTTCCCACCTCTCCGTCTCCTGCTCTCCTTTTATTCCATTATTTCGTGGGAAACTGATGTGTGGGACTTGAACAAATGACCCAATCTGTGCCAACAACTGCTAACCCAACAAAGACTGCCATTTCGTAATGTCTTGATCATGAATGTTGTGTAGCTGTGATAACCATTTTATATCACACCTCAACTTACTGTGACCATGTTTCTCGACCTTGCCTTAATTTTTCCCTGTTCTTCTTGTGCCTCTTCAGTCGTTCAGTTCCAGAATTTTTTCTTGCATTCACCGTTGCTGCACTTCATGCCGCTCTCGTAGGTTTTCATCCGCTTTGTTTTCCTTCTTCGTTCTTACTCCGCTGTTGTCATCTGATGGTGCGACGTGGCAACGAACCGTTGTGAAAACTGCTCTTTCAACTGCCGCTTTTCTTCTTTGGAAGCTTCTGTGCTTCGTTGTTTGTGTAATACAGTAAATGTGCGCATCGCACTGCCTCTCTGTGTGGTTATAAGGTCTAAACGGAACGCCTTCACCCACTTGCTGTTTCCTTTGTTGGCAGAAACACGGTACACTGAGTGATGCAGCAATTGATGTATGATTCACCACACTGTAGGTTCCTTCCCGACCAGTACCAACACGAGTGCTTTGTATTTATGTATTCAGCTCGTCGAACTCTCATTCAGTGCAACGCTTATCTAAACACGGAACAAGTGTAACTCGCTGGTATTTGGCCAGCCCCTAACCTTAATTATTAATTTTTTTGGCTGAAGTCTTATGTACATTAGTTCGGATTCAACTGTGGTGATAAAGGAGCGGCTGAAGAAATTCCTAAATTGGTATTCCCCTAGCCGCCGATCTCCTGTTGTACGCGTCGCATATTGCCCAGGTGACTATTTCTAGATGGTCAGCTGTAGTGCACACACAACTCTTACATTCACGGATGAATAATGCGATGTGATAGAATTACAGACGGTGGCCACGTGTAAACGAATGCAGTGTTTTAGGTATATGCTTTTTAGTTCGTCGATATGAGTGCTGTATTGGTCGACATGTCCGAGGTGCTAAATCTTCGAGACAAGAGTCTATTGGCCCTGGAGACGACTTCATTTGTGAGGAAGTACCCGGATATCCATGTCGAATTGCTCAGTGCGCTTATCCAAGCACGGGAAGACATGGGACGAGCTGAAGCAAGGTTGAATGCTCAATAAACTCATATCTTTGGGACGTTTTTTGTGGTTAATCGTTATTGAATTTGTGACTGTGAGCTTTTTTGCTTCGTAGTCTGAGGGGGAGGTTTGAGAAGTTTAGTGCAAAAGTTGTGCAAGATGTGATTTATTGATGAATCATTGCGGTGTGGTAAGACATGATGCCTCAGAACATTGATGTTTTCAGTATCGCTGATCTAATAGTAATTCACTTTTGGAAACTTTCTAATAGATTATCATATTTTTATAGAGTATTGACATTGGCGCTCATTTCACAGCTTTTATCAAATTGAAGCGACCATTTTTCTGATCTCTTTAAAGCGTTTGACCTGTCTCTGATTTTTGCACCAAAAATTATTGCGCCGTCCTCTGTGATCATCTTAATGTTTATCAACATTTCAGTACAGCAGTTTTTTGGGAACTGCAGCGCACTAAGTTCGTGTAGGATGCGTTCTTTTATTTTCAGGGCACCTGAAACCTGAGTTTGTCTCTCTAGTTCGACGGTCGGTTGGAGTGAGTGATAACCTGGTTTGTACTCCCAGCTGTTCTCCAAATGCACCCTCTGCCTCTACCTCGCCCTCGTTTGTGAAACTGAAAGCAGAATAGCTGG
>JAARMF010001375.1:0-16216 GCA_022844705.1 Toxascaris leonina | reverse complement strand
GGGGGGGGAAGGGGGGAGTTAATTCAGAAGCATTTTAAGTGGAAAATGTTGCAGATCGATGGCCGAGGAGACGCTCACTCATACGAAATACCATCCAAAGGGCGATGCCGTCTTTGCCAAACTTTTTCAGGCGTGTAAAACGGACTCCAAGAGAACATTGGCTTTTGAAGAAACAATGCAGAATATGTTCGCAACGTTAACCTCCAGAAGCTGATCCGATAATTTTTTGTTCGCTGCTTTGTGCTGAATGTCGGCTTACATGTGTTGCGTATATTTATTTTATTTATTTTTTGTTGAGTTATAAAGTATCACTTGTTGCATAAATTGTGATGAACTTGTTCTCCAAAACTGAAATTGGAAATTAAACTTGGACTTATAAGGTAGTAGATGTAACGAAAGAATTAACGCAATGATGCCCCTAGCCATGTACAACAATGATTGAATGACAATCGGTAAGGTGATATATAAGGGAGAAAAAAGGTTGCTTATATTCATGTTTCAGATTTTGCTAACGTGAAGATGTCACCCGTGTGTGAGACGTCCTCACGGTGATGCTCACGGTCACTCATAATTCGACTTGTTTTAACGGAAGAGGGAAGAAATCGGACAGATGGTAAAGTGATTAGAATGGGCTACGAATTTTGTGGAGGATAGTGCAGTAAATGAAATGGCTGAGGTGCGTAAGAGGCAATCAGATGGTGTGTGAGATATAATTGATGGGCTGGAATGTTGCATCATTGCAGCGAAGGTGTGTTGGAAATTTAGACGTTGAATAGTGACTTTGAATAAAAACCGATGCTCAAATGTGGTGAATTTTTGCTTTGGTTATTTTGAAGTGCCCAGATCTGACGGCTGTTCAGTGATACACCGCTCGCCCAGTTTTTTGGGTGATCTTATCGTGTAAAGATGTTTACTGTAAAAAGAATGCGATGTTAAGTACCAAGGGTAAAATGAGTAAAATTTTGGAAAACTGTCAGTGAAGTAATTATGACACTGTACGAAAGAGCCTAACATCTAGAGCTTTCATACGAGTCATATTGTCGCGACGTGATCACACCATATCATCGTACTCTGTACGCAACACTGACCAAAATACAACTGCGCCTCACCGAGTTGACAGACGTGTAAATGAAGCCTAACCAAAGGCTTATTGAAGGCTGGAGCATGATGTAACGGATTCAGTCATTTTTCGCGTGACAACCAAAAAGTGAGAAAAGGGCTTTAGCAATATGCATCGTCTTTGACACATCGACAATGAATCTTTTTGAGGGAGGAACTGGAGGTGCAGTACCATCATGCTAACTAATCAGTTATATGTTGCAACTTATGCCTTAGTTTCTGTGATTCAAGGATATTGCTGTTCGCGTAGTCACGAAAGCTTTGCAAAGCGGCGTTGTGTGGTGGGACACGTGTGTTTAGATGTTGGATGTTGGATGTTAGATGTAGATGTCAGTTGGATTGTTTCGTGTGAACACTTTCAAGAAGTGGCACTGACAGATCTCCGCTTATGTATCAATATAAGATCGCTAGTATCGCACACAAAATCTTTATGGAAACAAGAGTAATCTGACAACACATCATTTTTAAGTAAATACGCGGCAGTACGTTGCTATAAATGTGGCTAAATCTGTTGACGGTAAGAGTGGAATACTGTGTTGTTGCAAACTTCAGCACGGGGTTACCTAGTAGTGGTAGTAGTCATGGCAAGGTCAAGGGAGTTTGCTGAAAAATCCTCGCAGTTTGCTTGAGTTGGAGTTCTTCATCATGTATATGGA
Source organism: Toxascaris leonina (assembly GCA_022844705.1). NCBI lineage: Eukaryota > Metazoa > Nematoda > Chromadorea > Rhabditida > Ascarididae > Toxascaris > Toxascaris leonina. The sequence continues at coordinate 14,441 of JAARMF010001375.1, read as the reverse complement.
CAGCTCTATCATCGAACTCAACAACGTTAGAGATCAATACATCAACTTCATATCTGTACTGTAACAGCGGAATTTTTGAGATTCAGAAATATTCATGTTCGTTCACTAAATTAGATTTACAGTGTCGGTGTTGGTACTGCCCCGATTGGCTTCCCCACTGATTTGAAAATATGTATGGCAGAACAAATTTAACCATCACGTAAGAAATTATGGTTTAAAGCTTTCATTTGAAGCTGACCAAACTCTTCAACTGAATGTCCGGATGAGTAAATGTCTGCACAAAACGATTTTTTGTTTCGTCAAACCACAAATGATTTATTGGCAGTAGTGGAGCAGAATATTACCAAATACTGTATGTGGTATTATGACAAAGGACGCGGCATGATGATATAGAGAGTTGAGAAATGGGAAGTGTGAATGTTTCTGCTATTCCGCTGGAGAGTACTGTGTTTTAGAGCTAAAAATGCATTTGTGCTAGTGATTCAAAAATTTCGGATTTGGTGATTTATTCAAATCAAAGTTTACAACATCTTTTGCGCTAGCACTCAATCGATAGCATTCCCCAAGATTTCTGGATGGGTGGGAAATGGGAGGAACCGGTTGTTTTGATGGTTCAAACAGAGTGTGTGGAAAATTCTGCACTATTACCAATGTAAGTTTCGTTTGGGGTTCTTTACTAAAAAAAAACATTCAAAGAACACCAATTTCGAGATTTTTGCTAGACACGGCTATTTGAGAAGAGTGCCAAGGAACACTCCTTCAATTCATTCTGCATATCTCTATCTCGATAGACGCCATGCCATCATTCTGTGAACGCTGCGGTATAACATGTCGCCTCTTTTTTCATTAGCTTGTGATCATTTCTTTCTGGTTGTGCCTGCATCATGCAAAATCACTTATATAATACACACCAACCCAACTCTGCGAGCTTCAACCATCGCCACAGTGTAGAGTCTTCACTTGCACAACCCATATGATAGTGATATTATGGAGCGGAGATATCTTGACCTTGCTTCATCAGCATAGTAGTTTGACCGTAACCACACCTGTTATTTTTTAATCACAAACTTATAGACGGTGTGGAACGGCATCTTTACCTGCTCAGTTCAAAAGTTATGAATGAGCTAGCATAGTTGAGGGTGTCTCATTTCGAAGAACAAGGCGTGCGAAAACAATTTCATCTCTCGTGAAATTGTCAGGGATACGCATGGTCAGAATCGTAGCCAAAGGTGAGTGCGACGTTCCCCTCTCCTCCCTGCCCTGTCCTCCCTCTCCGTCCTTTCACCTCCTCCACCTGAAGCTGACTATGGCGTTCTGTTCAACTGCCACATGTGAAACGAAATTACCTAAAATTTTAGTGATGATGGGTTGGCTCACTCAAGTTTGCGCAGAGAGTTCACAAACTCAATCCAGGAACGTGGCTGTGCACTCTCAATATATCATTGTCCGAATTTTTCGTTCGCTGTTCTGAGTCGAGATTCCTACTGCTGCACTTCTTGCTTTTTTTGCGTGTTGCATAGGTGCTTTACAAAGTAGCACAATTTTTATTCCTTCAATGCTGTCCGTTGTGAATGTTCAGGTCGTCTAATTTTGCATTGACTAGATTAAATGATCTGTGTTTAAGCAAGAACTTGCCGGAGAGGAAAGATAACCGCTGTTTTGTTGCTCGAGGCGAATAATTACGACCTACCGTTTCGTGATCACGAAATCTGATCTGTTCTGAACACCACAGTGGCTCTGTTCACTCGCAATCTGCGTCGAATCCAATCTACCGTAATATGTGTGTTTAGGAACACTTCGATCCAGATTGCCTAAAGCGCAGAAAAGTCGTACGACCTTTACGCAACCTAATTAAGGTGCGTTTTTGCTATCTCAACAGATGTTGATCCAATGACTAAAATGAAACCGCAGTGAGAATAGTGAACAGAAGTGTTAATATCCCTTGACACAAACACTCATGTGTGCTTGCGTTCGCATTCCGGTGCAGTAGTTTATTTATCTATTTATTTCACGTCCTAAGGTGGGAAAACATACAAAAGTATGTATGCATGAACAGGAAAAAGAAGAAGACGTTAGCAAAGACAAAATTTGGGAGATTAGACATTTAGAACGAGAGCAGCAATAGTGTGTAGATCGAAGCGACTCAGCCGCAGTTTAAAAACTGAAGGAGTGGGTGCATTGACAATATCGGCAGGAAGCAGATTCCAGACTCGTACAACGCGAAACCGGAAACTGTGTAGAACATTGTTTTTGCTGCAACACTTTTTGACGAGCTGAAACTGATATACACGTCGACTACGGGGAGGAGCGAACTGAGATAATTCTGAGAGCGGGATATCGGAAAAGCCGAACACAATTTTGTAACAGAGTAGCAGATCAAACATGAGTCTGCGGTATTCTAGCGATTACAAATTGAAGATTTTTAATCTGGTAACATAATTTGGCAGATACGGACCACGGTAGATTTTGAGAAAAGCAATGCGGGTGAAGCGTTTCTGAACATTCTCTAGTGGCATGATATCAGAGATCAAATAAGGAGACCACACAGGACTGCAGTATTCCAAAATGGGTCGGCAGTAGGCGATAAAAGCATTTTGGTAATGCTCAATTCATCTATGCTGCAAAGCGCGGAGAATATAGTTTGCAAGCACTGCAATTTCCATTGAAGTTTAGAGTCAATTGTGACACCAAGGTCACGAACACCGTCTGTAACAGAAAGAACATCACTTCCCAATCTGAGAGGATATTCTTGTTGGAAATTGATATGAAGCACATGACATTTTTCATGTGAAACATTTAGCTGCCATAATTTTGACCAGTTGACAAATTCATTAAGATCACTTTGCAGAATATGGAGGTCATAGGTGGGATCATGCAGTGGGCGGTAAATTTTGAGGTCGTCGGCAAAGAGCTTAGTACAGCTCAGAATCTTATCGGAAGCATCGTTGATATATATGAGGAACAAAATTGGANAATGCTCTGATCCACTTTAGAAAGGTACCGACGACGCCATATTTCTCCAGTTTAAAGAGTAGCTTTTCGTGACTGACGGTATCGAAAGCTTTAGCATAATCAATGTACACAATTTCGGTCTGAACTGCCATATTCAGCGAAGACACCCAGTCGCCTAGGCACGAAATAAGTTGCGACAACGTTGACCGACCAGGAACAAAGCCGAATTGAGCGGGGTTCAGAAGGCTGTTTCGCGTGAAGTGGTCCATCAATGCGTCCTTAACGATTATTTCAAGAACCTTACAAACTGCGTCCGAGGTCAGACTAATCGGGCGATAGTTTTCTACTGCGATGGCAGGTGGTTTCTTCAGCAAGGATGAAACGAACGCACACTTCCAAGCGAAAGGAAGATGTGAACAAGAGAAGGAACGTGTAAAAATCATATTAAGAGGCCACGAGATTGCGTTCGCAGTCCGTTTAGGAACAGTAGTTGTTCGACAGTCGGTTGTTGACCTGAGTTCGGCGGAAGTGTGAGCTACGAAACGTTTGGAACAAAGGGATATGATGTTCAATAATGATTTATTGTATAACGTATATTAGCACTCGCAATGACTACAGTCGACCAGAAAGCAGCACAAACAACGCAAACGATAACGATACATTATAGAGGTGGTGTTTGCTTAATATTCAAGAAGGTGAATATGATGACGAAAATGTGCGAGCCAAATAGTGACCGCACAACAAAGTTTAATAACATTGTGCCAGATATTCACACGACTTCAACAGCAGCGATCTGTTTCCCATTGTGCTTACCAGCATCTTCTAGCCGATTTCGGGAAAAGTTTATCACCTGCAACACCTTGAAAGATATTTGATTTTTGGATGGAGGTAGTAGTGTGTGAAGTGGGCTGAGTCTAAACATCAGTACTGTCTTATTTGTTCACTGCAGTTGAACTTCCCTTTTTCCAAATAAACAAAAAAATAAGCGAAGAAGAGGAGGATTTCGGTTTCCTTATTGTCTTTGTGCTACCCTTTTCATCTTGTCAATGTCGCCATAGGTGAAAGCGAATAAGTCAAAAGTGCGACGACCGCGTCACTTTTTGTGAGAGTGTTTATTCCGAGAGTGTTGGTACCATCGTTTTGAAAGTTGTGTTGATAGTCTCAAATTTTTGATTCGGTCTTTGCTGCTTTTTTGCATATAGCTCAATCCATTTCGTTGCCTTATCTATGCTCCTCTTCATAACTTATGACAGGAATGCGAAGGTAGAAAGAAGTGCATAAGCCACCCAGGATCTCAGGCTATGTGATTTGTGCTGCGGCGTAAGCATGGGACATATGGTAGATTGACTGATGGAAGCCGGGCGGAGTTCAACGACTTGAGAATATCGGTTATACACAAATACTTGAGAATACCTTGCATCCAGAAATATATGAGCATACTCTTCTGACGGAGCATCACCATGCTGTGAAAATAATCCATTGATAGGTGTTTGTTTCCCACGTCTGGGCACAATATTCCCTACAGTGCCATGCCGCAAAATACCTTGTACAGCGCATAACTCCTAATTATAGTATAGCTTTGCGGAAGGCCTATGTGGCATGGTGCAGAGTTGTTGATGCGTCTTGAATTGTGGCATCAGAGGACATAACACTAGGAATGTGTAAGTAATCATGTGTATTTGTGCATGTCCGTATATGTGCGGTGACAGTGTTTGCTTTGAGTGACAATTGTGATATCTCAGATGAGTTCATCACACGTAAATGTTTCTCTCTGTTTCTTTCGTATGATCCCCACTTTCCGATAATACAAATTTCAGATGGGTACCTATCATTATTCCGTGCTACGATCCCTCCTTCGATCACCAAACCGCTGTCTCACAGCGTTATTTGATTGTTTTACACACACCCCACTGACTTTGGCACTCATGAACAGTGCCGTCTGTGATGTTTTATGACCTCGAGAACCTGATAAAGGTAACCAAATCCCATCCTTTTCCCTTTCTGTGGAAGGTCAGTTTCGTCCCCGTGGGCACGAAATTCCGCAGAAAACGTGGTGAAAAGCACACTGAAATATGCCGGAAGGAGCTCCTTCGCAAAACTCGTGCAGGAGTCCATACGATCGGACGGATGAGTCATCCACGACCACAGCAGGTGGGATGAGCCTGTTCCCATCAATATCATGCACTTCTATGAGCATAAATGGACTTGCAAGGTTTGGCTGTGCAGTTCCCACCAAGTTGTTCCCGAAATGTTGGATGTGTATACGACATATTCACTGTAAATCTTATTTTCAATTACATGCATATTTAGCCTCGATCGTTACTCTCAGAAAGAGTCAAGAATGCGACTTGTGTGAATGTGCAACTCAAACGGCATAAACTGTTTGAAACAAGTGCACTTTAGAAGTAAGAGTGAAATGCGGTCTGATGAGAAGACCTTCTGAGAATAGAGCGGGCTGACTTGGCAATAGAATAGAAAAGAATAGAATAGAATAGAACAGAATAGAATAGAATGGAACAGGATAGGATAGAATGAAATAAAACAGAACAGGATGAACTGCTTGTGGGAGCAGACGAAATTCAATTCCATTACGTATATAAAACTTAACCATCTCATCAACTACGGTTTTATTTCAATATAGATAATGAGTAGATACAAAGTGTAACTAAATAAACTGTACACGATCACCGGGAGAGCATTCAGATCGATCTCTCGGCTCTCATCGTTCAATTTACGCGGCCGCTGAAACAGCATGTCGATAATATCCTTTCGTTGCTGAAAGGAAATTTTTATTGAAATCTTAAAAGAAGTGAACGTGTCAAATAACTGGATGGATACTCAATGATTCTTTGCAAAAACTTAGCCAGGAAGAGATGGATCTTGATGGCGATGGCATTCCGAGAATTGCCTTTCCTGCCCTGAATTCTCTGATCATTTGCAGTGGATGTGACAGAACGGCTATTTAGGGGATTATTTTGCCGGCATCTCAAGTCTGCGCTTAAATTTGCAATGTCTTCGATGCTAACAGTCTCCTACACTTTCTTAGAGGGACCTAAGTGCCTCCCCCAAGGACTTGCAAAAAGCTTCTGGCTGCACTCTTGGCTCACTGTATCTAGTGAAATATCATTAACAGCAAACGGATGCGATTTCTTGCATACTGTGCGAGTACTGTTTAGTCTAAATGTTGCGCGTTGTGTTTCCAATCTTTGTGATGTGATTTGTGAAAACTTGCCATAGTGGGCGGTTCTTAGGAAAGTTTCTTCTAGCAATTTTGGCCATAGAAAATCCGGATTGCAGGTCGTTGACATCCATGAGCTCCAGGACACTCCTCCTGAAAATTTATGCTCCACACATTACAGACAGCCTCGTCCAATGTCAAAATCTGACCGATCGGTTCTGAGTGGTTCTCAAGATTGCTACCTTTTTTGTAAGCCGCATATACCTCCTGTTTTTCGTCTTTTATGGCATCTTTGAGTTCAGAGTCGTAAATGTTTGGATTTTTGTAGATTACTGCAAAGAGTGGTGGCGAGGATGAGTAGGGGAAGGGGCTGAAGGATCGTGAGAAGTTCATTAGAATCCAAAAGGTTTTGAAAATCACATCCACTCATCAAATTACAACCCATGCCACCAACATCCTCTCATACTTAAAGCTGCACAAAAAAATTGGTCGAATGAAAACATTACATTCATCTGCAGCGTCTTATCACAGATCTTCCATCTCAATTGTTTTCTATTTTGGGTACCGCATTGCATCTTTCGCAATTGTGTACTGTACCTTTATGCTTTCTTTACAGAACACCGTTTATAATGTACCATCGTTTGCCTGAAATCATTTCTAGAGTTTAGAAAAAATAAGAAGTATGACGAGTAATGATAAAAAATCTATGAGCAGCTTACGCCTATATCGACTCATGACCCATCGGCGAGCATCTAAACCGGTCACAAATTGAAACCACAGGTGAGAAGGTTTTGACAGCTGTGCTTGAGCTCATTGGTGAGCTCATCTCCGCGATACCCATCTAAGCGCCTCTTAGATCAACTTGACGGAAACGGCTTGGAAGTATATGAAAGTAAGGGCTGGAAAAGAAGAGAATGGGAGAAAAAATTGAACCAAATATGTTTTCAAAGAAAATATTAGCAGCATTTTCAAATCTTTATAACAGTTAGAAAGTAGCATTGCGGTTCGAAACGGATGGGCTGAGGCTATGGCATTAGCATGCATAGTGCAACCTGCTGAACCAACGAAACTCTCCTCACAATTGTGATATTTGCACTCTCATGTTGGCAGCAGGGTGTGGCAAGCCAGAGGCATTAGCACGACAGCCTTCAATCACGCTCTTTCAGGTAGACACTATTGCTTTGTATCAATCCGCGGCTATAAATTAGTAGCTTTAGCGGGTATCGCATGGCATCTTTGAGTTCATTGTCATAAGGGATTGGATTTTAACAGACTGCCTTATTTATAGGATTAGAATTAGAACCGAGTTCGAATCTGCACAGATTAACATCTATGTAAATTCTACTCATCAAATTTTGTCGCTGTGGCTTAAGTGAACTCTCCATCAAGTTACTCAAAACAATACCCATAGACACTGCATGTCTGATGTGACCACAACGTAGTGCGCTTTCTCAAATGTTTCTATCGGAGATTCATTGGAGTCATTTAATGAATATTGTATTTGTAGTATGCACTGCGATCTTTTTGTATACAATCATGCGAAAGCAGCATTTTGCGTGCATCTGATCTCGTTTGGCTACGTTTGTCGATGCTTTCTCTATAAATGGCCCTCATTTATGCTTTTTGCGCATTTTGCGTAAATTCATTCAGAATTTGCCGCTGATTGTTCATTGGTAAATGGTGTCACTCAAATATACGATCATGGGCATACAATGCTTGACTGTTGCGTTTGATGGGAAGTTTGTGAACTGCATAAGTGCCGAGGTCAGAAAAGAAATCATGCTAAACCTATCGAGGATGAAAGGTAATGGAGGCGGGGGAAAGTGGAAGGAGGCGAGAACAAAGGGTAGGGAATGTTTTTTTCGTGCGAGGGGTCAGTAGTAATAAGAGGGCACCAAATTCATTTTCGATAAGGATGCGTGTTTGCTGATGAAAAATTGGTGTTGATATTTGCACAGAGCCTAGTTCCGCGGATGCCAACGAAGAGAATGCTTTTAGAAATGCTACGATTATGTACGATCAAGCAACTTCGGCAGAAATTTCAAAACTTACCGTAAATGAAAGATGTGGAATATGAATGAAGCATAGCACAGTATCAATTAGCGTCGAATTGATGTGTGAATTTAAGGGTTGGATGGAATCACGAAAGGAGGTGGCATTCTTGCATAAGTTACGTGTGCTGTTGCTGTTGCATCGCCGGCGTTATACTGCAAACATGATGTCGAACGAAACATAGAAACATTAGGTGTACGCAATGGACGTCAAGTCGCACTATTTCCAAACCTGGTTTGACCTTTCATATTAACATTTACGAAGATTTAACTCTTACCTTAGGTGGTGATGTGAGTTCTTCGTTCACACTGAGCAAGTTCATTTGAGCGGCGTAAAAGTTTGTCGAAATTACGAAAGTTGAAAAACGTGTGACTTGGAACCACTATAAATTAAACGTGCCAAAGGTTCGCAGCGAGACACCAACATAAATGCGCGAGAAAGCAATAAATGTGAGGAAAAAGTTGGAAGAAAATGTCTAAAAAATGTGGCCCACTAAGTGAACGCAAACTGCTTTTGTGCGGTTCACATAGAGATCGTCCAGCATATCACGGCTTCCCACAGAATTTAACTATCGCCTTCTTGGTAGCCCGAAGGGACAAACATGAGTGTAATTAAGTGTAATCAGAAGCGGCGATTTTCAGCATTCTAAATTCCCACTCTCGATTGAGCTCTTCAGCCACAAGCGATCGGGATTCGTTCACGCGAATCGGCAAAAACAAGGAAACAAAACACCAAAGCATACAAGAATAAAACCTTGTTTCCCCACTCATATAACTTAAGCTTAAGCGAGTAAATACTGTGCTCAGCAAAAATCTTTCATTCAGCTGCAGAAAGAAGACAGGTAAACGCACGCCTCAGAATGGAATTGTTCGGAAGCGCTTGCAGGGGTATGCGAATTTTGCATTGCTTGGCATACAGTTGGCATACTGACCTATATATTGACACTCTCTCTTTCTCTCTATACTGCAAATGCGCCACAAATTTTACGCATCGGAAACATCACATGCGCCATCCATAGCATCATTCACATATACACTGCATGTAGCACGAGTGAGGGGTACAAATTTGCGTTGTACATTGTGAAATGCTTTCACAGCAAACATAAGTGACATACCTGTCAACCAATAATTACGTATGTCAGCGCGTTTTCAGCAGCAGCCTGTACATACCTGGTTCAGCACGTCTTGCAACGAACAAACAGTACAAGCCATCTTGTGAAAAGACATGCGCTTCTTAAATGAGGCAACATTTCAAGACCGCCAACTTTGCTGCCTCTCCAACACAGTCGAGTACTTGTCCGGAGTAGTTCTATCCTTTTCTCTTCATGTTTCCTGCATGCCTTCACAAATTCATATTTGTAAAGTGCATTATGTCGACACTGTGTCTGTTTGCATGTGTTTGTGCATCTGCATGTCCAACAGTTTCAGCTGGGAAACCATCAAAGGATTTATCAACTTGAAAGTTGTTAAGTTAAATTAAGATTTGTCAACAGTTTCCGCCTCCTGTGCTAGCCTTCAAGTTGATTTATCAACTTTAAAACGAGTCAGAGATAATTGAAGCTGTTAAAGAATCCGCTTCTCTTTTGCAGCCGGACGGATTGCCCATGACACTGACTGGGTTGCAAACAAGTTAAAGGCTTGCTAGAAGCGCTGATACAACGGTATACACTTCCATTCCATTCACCTGACCAACCAATTTTGGAATCAACGAGCTCCATAGGCTATCAGCAAGAAACAAAACTAGGCAGGATCATGACCCCGCATGTTTTATTATCAATATGATCTGAGCGCCTGTATAAATCTTCTACGAAAGTTTCGTTTTTTCCGGCCCAAAGAGAGATGGGTGGAGGTGATTCGTTGGAAACTCCGAGCAAATTGCATGCAGCTTTCTTGTTACTTTTAACCGCTTGCAACTCCTTCCAAATTTAATAGGCCACCTTGGAAGTTGGAAAGGTGATCATATCATGAAGTACATTATGCACGCGACATTTTCTCATTTAAGGAGACAAAAACGCACGCATATATAGGTTTTGTGAAGATCGTTTTGTAAAGCAGTTAAGATGGGCACTCAGGTCAGTCAAAATGTGAATGTGTTATTCGGCATGATTTCTTATTTCCTGGTGCATTATATGGGATGCAAATGCTGGTCCGCCGTACTTTCCCACCCTTTTGCAAACTCTTGCAGATTCCTTGCAAGCTTTTGCAAATTCTTTGCGAGTTCTTGCAAATTCTTGCCTCGCAAAAATTGTAAGCACGGTTTATGGCAACATCGCAGGATGATGTTGCTGGACGGACTAAGACATGAGATTACAGCTCAGAAAATAGGATAATGAACAGCTTGGACATGGTTGCCTAGCAGCAATTGAAATTCTTTGAAATTATTGTGGAGGAGGGGGGGGATAGATGTCAACGTATCTGATAAGAATAACGTCTGAACATGATTCAGTGGTGCTTGGTCAGAATACATCGAAAGAAATGTGACAAGTGCAAGATCCGTTTGAATTGCATGCCGCCCGCGCAAGCCAGTACACACTGCGGATCACGATTCCTATCTATCATCACTCATCCACGGCTTTCTGTATAAAGTATGACCGGAAATGTTCCAATTTGACGTTCTGATTGCGATATGCTTAAACCCATGGCTCGGTCGATAAGTTTCGCATAGACTTTTCGAGTTGAACTCTTGAGCCATCGCCCACTTTGTGGTGGAATCTTTTTTATGAAGAGTGTATTTATTGCTTTGGTTTGTTCACCTTGTTTTGCCCCATTAGAAATGGTACATTCTCTACCGAATCAGTTCTGTGCACAGGTACACATACGATTCGAATTTATGGATTATTTTGTCGCTTTCTGGTACAGAACCATTAGTCATAGATGTGCAGTAGTAATGGTAAACCACTGAACAAGAACCGTCTAGTGCTGACCGAATGGCGACCGGTCACGAAGTTTTCAGTGATGGCTCCAACAACGGAACAGAAAGTTGTTTGATAAAAAACAAATGAGAAAATGCGTCAGGTGGATTGTAGTAAATCAGAGGAAACGCAGATATCACTGTAGCAGAGCAGCAGTATAGAAGACAGTTATATATAAAAGAAGCTGCAAACAGTAAAGAACATTTGCACAACTAGAAAGTAGAGGAGAGGGGGGTAAAATGAAAAGTGGCAAAATGGATTTAGCGAAAGTAAACATGCAGTTGCGTTGCCTTCTCCGCAACCGCATAGTGTTGAGTTCTCGGTCGCTTAGCAAATGAATGAAAGTGAACTATTGCGTAACTGGAGGACAAGTGATTGCAAACGGATGCAATTTGTGCACGTCGGCCAAAATTTTGGTATTTGAACAGCGCACTGAAGGAATGATAAAGTTACTATGTGTCACTCCGTCCAAAGAGTGTCTACCTAGCATCGAACGAGACGCTCCTTGTTCATCTACCATACATTAGGCTGAACTGGCATGGCCGCGTGCCAGTAATAAATTAACAACCTGCGAAGCGCATAAAAGGTTTCTCAACGGTAGATGGAAGAATTCTCCATAAGTTATTTGCGCTGAAATAGTTCTACTGCTAAGCTGAATGCACTGAAGGCCTTTGGATCATCGAACGCATATGAACACAATGGTAAAAGCGAAGCAGCTTGAAACAAAACTTACAATAAGCAGCGAAACGTGTCTAAGCAGAAGGGGAACGACAGGAGGGGAGGGAGGATTGAGATGCGTATCATAGTTCGGACTGATCGAAAGAGATTAGTTAATAACATAGCGCGTAGTTTTCCATGATGAGAACAAACCCAAGTGATACAGGGCAGGAGCGGTGATGTCTTGTAAGCAAACGAAAATTCCATCTTGTGAGCTAGAGTTCAATTGTTGATACTAGCTAGGTATAAGATGTCACCGAAAAAGCTCCACAACCGAACGATAGTGGACGAGTGGACTGCCGGTGCAAACGAAAGAAGACGTATGTCATGCAGCCAACGAGGCAGGTGCCACCGACTGGCTGCAGTCGCCAAGTGCTTGCGTGCGCGTTGCACGTCGATCCAATCGATGCTGCTTTACGGCATGGCAAAATAGCAGGCACGCAGAGGGCGATGCGCGGCGTCTGTCCGGCTGTCGCAAACTGACCATTGTCCACTCTCTCTATCCACATCTTTTGAGTTGAGCCGATCCCACCTATCTGGTGATGCGCACTCTTTCTTTTCCGTCTGCAATCTATCAGTCGCCCGGCGAGCGCCTCTCCCGATTTATATGAGTGCGTCTAATGCCTCGCACGAAATAAACACACCGTTTCAATATCAGTTTGCTCTGAAATGAACTGGAATGAATTGGTACATATCTTCACGGCAGGCTTTTCTTGTGCGCTTACAACTTCGCTTAGGATAAAGTGGGACCAAAACGATGGGAAAATTTGCTGGTGGATTATACGATGATTCTGAGAATTGTTCTAAAGTTTCCCGTCATTTTTTCTCTGGTGCAGGATTCCGAAATGAAAAATGAAGTTTTCCGAAAGAAAAATATGGTCTGTGTCTGAGGCGCTTCTTTGCAAAATACACTCTTACTTGACATACTTGTGCATGTGTAGACACATGTGTTGGCGTCTATCTGCGCGGAAGCCTCGACATATCAATCAAGAAACATGCCGCCACATGAGTCACACAACCTGTGAGGTGGATTCTGAAAAAATGCCTATGCTGAAAAATTTGTCAAAGTTACACATTGTAGATGGCGGAGCCCCTTCATTCGTTAGCTGTTTGCGGTATAAAGAACTCATCGCTGTGTGGGTGCCGATGTGCATCTGCTGCAAACCGAATCGTGACTCGTTTCCGGTGCATTGCTCTGATTTAGAAGAAATCCATGCGCATGTTGTTCTCAAACTGTTACACTGCTTATGAATCATTTCCTGATTGGCGGGTTGAGTGAATCAAGAGCACACCTGGTAGGAGCAAACCGGAATGAGTACTGAACCGGGACTTCCTGTGGGAAGGCTCTTGTCTACGCTTGCATGCCCGCGTGTGATCGGAATTTAGCAGGTTCAATCTATACGCTATGTTGATGGCCCGCGCCAACTTCCAAATTAATCTAGCAGTAGCTAAAGTGTTGCGGGCATTCGTATGGCATCAAGATTTGCATATAGTCTACGAGCGATCGAGTGGCACTTCCACCATAAAATTCTTCATAGGTGACTCGATGGCTGGTCGGTTCGCTTGAAATATCCTTCCACCTTTGTAATCTTTTTTTTTTGCTTGTCAGAAAGGTGACACCAGAAAAGCATGAAGCGAGAGACATGCAAAATCGACTTGCAGAACGGCCGGTAGAGCTCCGAAATTTCGCGCAGTTATTTGAAATTTCCCGATATTTGAGTGTAGTGAAAAATCCTGCCAATGGATGACATTGTCAGCATCACAAAGCTCTTGGTACGCTTTTTGATCCATAGGCATACATTTGCGCACGTACTGTCCCGAGAGCTATTGCATTGGAATCCAGCGAATTTGCGCTTGGACCACCTCAGAAGCTAGTTTTGCTCCTTTTGGCCACCTTCTTTAGGAGCCGTAATATTTTTATTGCCGGGCTTTCCTTGCAAGCAACAGCAAACGTAAAACCCAGGAGGCACTTAAACTGTGTCGTATAATCCAATAGAAACAAAGAACTTGAACAAACGGAGAAATTACTGATAACAGCAACAGTGAGCATGCAGAAACCTAAGCAACGGTTTCAAAGATGCCGGGAGAGTTGCAAAGTAATTCAAAGAACTTCTTTTCAGAAGCAGAAACTTAAGAGCTATATGGAATTGAAAGCAACATCAAGTTAACTAGTACAACTTTTTGAATAAGTTGAATGCCAGTCTTTTGTGTGTGTGTGTGCCGAAGTTATACCAAAAGATTGAGATCCTAGTAGAAGGTGTTAAACTTTTCTGCACTCGATTGGACGCAAACAAAGATCAATTCGCTGCTGGACTGTACGGAGGTCTCGTTGTGTGGGAAGGCGTATTGTGGAGAGGTTTGTTTGATTATCGAATAGTGAATGTCATTTAGCGACAGCTTCTTTGGTACGCTTATCCGCTTAGGTGAATAATTATGAAAGTACCTCAGGAGGGACTAAGTGACGTACGCTTCTTTTTGCATTTAAGTATACTGAGTGCGGAAATATTGCGAATGATAAAATGTTAACGGTCATTTGCGCATGGGCATGAGGTGGGCATACGGTAACGGTTATTCAACAAGGAACTGTGGTCAGTTGTTTTTCATTGCTCGAGTTTATTAGCATATTGAGAT